>JAQIUQ010002753.1:0-48651 GCA_030378365.1 Hybognathus amarus | reverse complement strand
ACTAGGGACTTTGCAGGCGAGGCAAAACGTGATAACCAGTCTACACTGGGAAGACGTCTTCTCTCAGGTGCGAGACAGAAGTCCTCTGGTGCACGCTTGTTAAAGAAGTGTATTAAGGAAAAGTGAACTAGAGCCCCTCCTATTGTGGTAAAGTAGTTGAAATTTTCTGCCAAAACCCAATTGCTGGTTTTCTGCTCGGTTTCGAACCGAGGACCTTTGCATGTTAGCGAACGTGATGACTACCACTACACTACAGAAACCTCATTACGTGAGACATGTGCTCTTTCGAAGATGGCTCCATCCCTGATAATCTTTCCTGCAAGCACTCGTGACAATCTGTGTAAATTCCACAAACAACAGATAAGAGCTCATTCGGCATGGCAGTCTGAGCTACAGCTCCTTGGTACAGTGTTCACATATCTCAAAAGTCTCAAGGACTTTGTAGTGGAATTTCAGTATGTATATTAGAAATGCCTCACTTGTTTCTGACCAGTTTCGAAACTGAGACCTTTGGCATGTAAAGCGAACGTGATAAACCACTACACTACGGGAAACATGTCTTCGTGAGTGCAGACAGAAGTATTTGTGCATCATCTTAGAAAAGTGTATTAAGGAAAAGTGAGCTGAGCCCTCCTATTGTGGTAAACAGTTTAAATTTTCTGCCAAAGCCGCAATTGCTGTTTCTGCTTGGTTTCGAACCGAGGACCTTTCGTGCTTCGGTCAACGTGATAACCACTACACTACAGAAACCTCATTACATGAGCCATGTGCTTTTCGAAGATGGCTCCATCCCATAATCTTTCCTGCAAGCATTGTGACAATCTGTGTAAATTCCACAAACAACAGATAAGAGCTCATTCGGAATGGCAGTCTGACTACAGCTCCTTGGTACAGTGACCTTCACCTATTTCAAAAGTCCAAGGACTTTGTAGCAAAATTTCAGTATGTATATTAAAAATGCCTTCACTTGTTTCCGCCCAGTTTCAAACTGGGGACCTTTCATGTGTAGGCGACAATGATAAGCCACTACACTACGGAAACATGTCTCTAAGTGCAGACAGAAGTACTTCTGAGTCACGTTTGGTAAAAGTGCTATTAAGGAAAAGTGAGCTGAGCCCTCCTATTGTGGTAAACAGTTTAAATTTATGCCAAAACCCAATTGCTGTTTCTGCTCGGTTTCAACAAAGGACCTTTCACGTGTTAGGCGAACGTGCATGACCACTACACTACAGAAACCTCATTATGTGAGCCATGTGCTTTTTCGAAGATGGCTCCATCCCATAATCTTTCCTGCAAGCATTGTGACAATCTGTGTAAATTCCACAAACAACAGATAAGAGCTCATTCGGAATGGCAGTCTGACTACAGCTCCTTGGTACAGTGACCTTCACCTATTTCAAAAGTCCAAGGACTTTGTAGCGAATTGAAACAATAGACTGCCCAGTGTCCTTAAAATGGCAAAAAGCTGCTGTTTTTGGTGGCAGACTAAGCATTTGTATTACTCTACAGGAAACCTCAATGGTCCTTTGTTTTGTTCTAGTCCTTTTCTAAAGAGTTTACACCGCAAATCGCAGAAAACCGCAGTACAAAATTTTCACAAAGAACCATCCACAGTTTCCGCCCAGTTTCGAACTGGGGACCTTTCACGTGTGAGGCGAACGTGATAACCACTACACTACAGAAACCTCATTACGTGAGCCATGTGCTTTTCGAAGATGGCTCCATCCCATAATCTTTCCTGCAAGCATTGTGACAATCTGTGTAAATTCCACAAACAACAGATATGAGCTCATTCGGAATGGCAGTCTGACTACAGCCCCTTGGTACAGTGGCCTTCACCTATTTCAAAAGTCCAAGGACTTTGTAGCGAATTGAAACAATAGACTGCCCAGTGTCCTTAAAATGGCAAAAAGCTGCTGTTTTTGGTGGCAGACTAAGCATTTGTATTACTCTACAGGAAACCTCAATGGTCCTTTGTTTTGTTCTAGTCCTTTTCTAAAGAGTTTACACTGCAAATCGCCAGAAAACCGCATACAAAATTTTCACAAAGACCATCCACAGTTTCCGCCCAGTTTCGAACTGGGGACCTTTCACGTGTGAGGCGAATGTGATAACCACTACACTACAGAAACCTCATTACGTGAGCCATGTGCTTTTTCGAAGATGGCTCCATCCCATAATCTTTCCTGCAAGCATTGTGACAATCTGTGTAAATTCCACAAACAACAGATATGAGCTCATTCGGAATGGCATTCTGACTACAGCTCCTTGGTACAGTGGCCTTCACCTATTTCAAAAGTCCAAGGACTTTGTAGAGAATTTCAGTATGTATATTAAAAATGCCTTCATTTGTTTCCGCCCAGTTTCGAACTGGGGACCTTTCGCGTGTGAGGCCAACGTGATAACCACTACACTACGGAAACATGTCTTGTAGGTGCAGACAGAAGTATTCTGGTGCACGCTTGTTAAAAAGTGTATTAAGGAAAAGTGAGCTGAGCCCTCCTATTGTGGTAAACAGTTTAAATTTTCTGCCAAAACCCAATTGCTGTTTCTGCTCGGTTTCGAACCGAGGACCTTTCGCGTGTTAGGCGAACGTGATGACCACTACACTACAGAAACCTCATTACCGTGAGACATGTGCTTTTTCGAAGATGGCTCCATCCCATAATCTTTCCTGCAAGCATTGTGACAATCTGTGTAAATTCCACAAACAACAGATAAGAGCTCATTCGGAATGGCAGTCTGACTACAGCTCCTTGGTACAGTGACCTTCACCTATTTCAAAAGTCCAAGGACTTTGTAGCGAATTGAAACAATAGACTGCCCAGTGTCCTTAAAATGGCAAAAAGCTGCTGTTTTTGGTGGCAGACTAAGCATTTGTATTACTCTACAGGAAACCTCAATGGTCCTTTGTTTTGTTCTAGTCCTTTTCTAAAGAGTTTACACCGCAAATCGCCAGAAAACCGCATACAAAATTTTCACAAAGACCATCCACAGTTTCCGCCCAGTTTCGAACTGGGGACCTTTCGCGTGTGAGGCGAACGTGATAACCACTACACTACAGAAACCTCATTACGTGAGCCATGTGCTTTTTCGAAGATGGCTCCATCCAATAATCTTTCCTGCAAGCATTGTGACAATCTGTGTAAATTCCACAAACAACAGATATGAGCTCATTCGGAATGGCATTCTGACTACAGCCCCTTGGTACAGTGGCCTTCACCTATTTCAAAAGTCCAAGGACTTTGTAGCGAATTGAAACAATAGACTGCCCAGTGTCCTTAAAATGGCAAAAAGCTGCTGTTTTTGGTGGCAGACTAAGCATTTGTATTACTCTACAGGAAACCTCAATGGTCCTTTGTTTTGTTCTAGTCCTTTTCTAAAGAGTTTACACTGCAAATCGCCAGAAAACCGCATACAAAATTTTCACAAAGACCATCCACAGTTTCCGCCCAGTTTCGAACTGGGGACCTTTCGCGTGTGAGGCGAACGTGATAACCACTACACTACAGAAACCTCATTACGTGAGCCATGTGCTTTTTCGAAGATGGCTCCATCCCATAATCTTTCCTGCAAGCATTGTGACAATCTGTGTAAATTCCACAAACAACAGATATGAGCTCATTCGGAATGGCATTCTGACTACAGCTCCTTGGTACAGTGGCCTTCACCTATTTCAAAAGTCCAAGGACTTTGTAGAGAATTTCAGTATGTATATTAAAAATGCCTTCATTTGTTTCCGCCCAGTTTCGAACTGGGGACCTTTCGCGTGTGAGGCGAACGTGATAACCACTACACTACGGAAACATGTCTTGTAGGTGCAGACAGAAGTATTCTGGTGCACGCTTGTTAAAAAGTGTATTAAGGAAAAGTGAGCTGAGCCCTCCTATTGTGGTAAACAGTTTAAATTTTCTGCCAAAACCCAATTGCTGTTTCTGCTCGGTTTCGAACCGAGGACCTTTCGCGTGTTAGGCGAACGTGATGACCACTACACTACAGAAACCTCATTACGTGAGACATGTGCTTTTTCGAAGATGGCTCCATCCCATAATCTTTCCTGCAAGCATTGTGACAATCTGTGTAAATTCCACAAACAACAGATAAGAGCTCATTCAGCATGGCAGTCTGACTACAGCTCCTTGGTACAGTGACCTTCACCTATTTCAAAAGTCCAAGGACTTTGTAGCGAATTTCAGTATGTATATTAAAAATGCCTTCACTTGTTTCCGCCCAGTTTCGAACTGAGGACCTTTCGCGTGTAAAGCGAACGTGATAACCACTACACTACGGAAACATGTCTTGTAAGTGCAGACAGAAGTATTCTGGTGCACGTTTGGTAAAAAGTGTATTAAGGAAAAGTGAGCTGAGCCCTCCTATTGTGGTAAACAGTTTAAATTTTCTGCCAAAACCCAATTGCTGTTTCTGCTCGGTTTCGAACCGAGGACCTTTCGCGTGTTAGGCGAACGTGATGACCACTACACTACAAAACCTCATTACGTGAACCATGTGCTTTTTCGAAGATGGCTCCATCCCATAATCTTTCCTGCAAGCATTGTGACAATCTGTGTAAATTCCACAAACAACAGATAAGAGCTCATTCGGAATGGCAGTCTGACTACAGCTCCTTGGTACAGTGACCTTCACCTATTTCAAAAGTCCAAGGACTTTGTAGCGAATTTCAGTATGTATATTAAAAATGCCTTCACTTGTTTCCGCCCAGTTTCGAACTGAGGACCTTTCGCGTGTAAGCGACGTGATAACCACTACACTACGGAAACATGTCTTGTAAGTGCAGACAGAAGTATTCTGGTGCACGTTTGGTAAAAAGTGTATTAAGGAAAAGTGAGCTGAGCCCTCCTATTGTGGTAAACAGTTTAAATTTTCTGCCAAAACCCAATTGCTGTTTCTGCTCGGTTTCGAACCGAGGACCTTTCGCGTGTTAGGCGAACGTGATGACCACTACACTACAAAACCTCATTACGTGAGCCATGTGCTTTTTCGAAGATGGCTCCATCCCATAATCTTTCCTGCAAGCATTGTGACAATCTGTGTAAATTCCACAAACAACAGATAAGAGCTCATTCGGAATGGCAGTCTGACTACAGCCCCTTGGTACAGTGACCTTCACCTATTTCAAAAGTCCAAGGACTTTGTAGCGAATTGAAACAATAGACTGCCCAGTGTCCTTAAAATGGCAAAAAGCTGCTGTTTTTGGTGGCAGACTAAGCATTTGTATTACTCTACAGGAAACCTCAATGGTCCTTTGTTTTGTTCTAGTCCTTTTCTAAAGAGTTTACAACGCAAATCGCCAGAAAACCGCTATTTCAAAAGTCCAAGGACTTTGTAGCGAATTTCAGTATGTATATTAAAAATGCCTTCACTTGTTTCTGCCCAGTTTCGAACTGAGGACCTTTCGCGTGTAAAGCGAACGTGATAACCACTACACTACAGAAACTTGAAAAACAGGCCGACCTCTTTTAGTGTACACTTGTTTAAAAGCGACTGAAACAATAGACTGCCCAGTGTCCTTAAAATGGCAAAAAGCTGCTGTTTTTGGTGGCAGACTAAGCATTTGTATTACTCTACAGGAAACCTCAATGGTCCTTTGTTTTGTTCTAGTCCTTTTCTAAAGAGTTTACACCGCAAATCGCCAGAAAACCGCATACAAAATTTTCACAAAGACCATCCACAGTTTCCGCCCAGTTTCGAACTGGGGACCTTTCGCGTGTGAGGCGAACGTGATAACCACTACACTACAGAAACCTCATTACGTGAGCCATGTGCTTTTTCGAAGATGGCTCCATCCCATAATCTTTCCTGCAAGCATTGTGACAATCTGTGTAAATTCCACAAACAACAGATAAGAGCTCATTCGGAATGGCAGTCTGACTACAGCCCCTTGGTACAGTGACCTTCACCTATTTCAAAAGTCCAAGGACTTTGTAGCGAATTGAAACAATAGACTGCCCAGTGTCCTTAAAATGGCAAAAAGCTGCTGTTTTTGGTGGCAGACTAAGCATTTGTATTACTCTACAGGAAACCTCAATGGTCCTTTGTTTTGTTCTAGTCCTTTTCTAAAGAGTTTACACCGCAAATCGCCAGAAAACCGCATACAAAATTCTCACAAAGACCATCCACAGTTTCCGCCCAGTTTCGAACTGGGGACCTTTCGCGTGTGAGGCGAACGTGATAACCACTACACTACAGAAACCTCATTACATGAGCCATGTGCTTTTTCGAAGATGGCTCCATCCCATAATCTTTCCTGCAAGTATTGTGACAATCTGTGTAAATTCCACAAACAACAGATATGAGCTCATTCGGAATGGCATTCTGACTACAGCTCCTTGGTACAGTGGCCTTCACCTATTTCAAAAGTCCAAGGACTTTGTAGAGAATTTCAGTATGTATATTAAAAATGCCTTCATTTGTTTCCGCCCAGTTTCAAACTGGGGACCTTTACGTGTGAGGCAAACGTGATAACCACTACACTACGGAAACATGTCTTGTAGGTGCAGACAGAAGTATTCTGGTGCACGCTTGTTAAAAAGTGTATGAAGGAAAAGTGAGCTGAGCCCTCCTATTGTGGTAAACAGTTTAAATTTTCTGCCAAAACCCAATTGCTGTTTCTGCTCGGTTTCGAACCGAGGAACTTTCGCGTGTTAGGCGAACGTGATGACCACTACACTACGGAAACATGTCTTTTAGGTGCAGACAGAAGTATTCTGGTGCACGCTTGTTAAAAAGTGTATTAAGGAAAAGTGAGCTGAGCCCTCCTATTGTGGTAAACAGTTTAAATTTTCTGCCAAAACCCAATTGCTGTTTCTGCTCGGTTTCGAACCGAGGACCTTTCGCGTGTTAGGCGAACGTGATGACCACTACACTACAGAAACCTCATTACGTGAGCCATGTGCTTTTTCGAAGATGGCTCCATCCAATAATCTTTCCTGCAAGCATTGTGACAATCTGTGTAAATTCCACAAACAACAGATAAGAGCTCATTCGGAATGGCAGTCTGACTACAGCTCCTTGGTACAGTGGCCTTCACCTATTTCAAAAGTCCAAGGACTTTGTAGCGAATTGAAACAATAGACTGCCCAGTGTCCTTAAAATGGCAAAAAGCTGCTGTTTTTGGTGGCAGACTAAGCATTTGTATTACTCTACAGGAAACCTCAATGGTCCTTTGTTTTGTTCTAGTCCTTTTCTAAAGAGTTTACACCGCAAATCGCCAGAAAACCGCATACAAAATTTTCACAAAGACCATCCACAGTTTCCGCCCAGTTTCGAACTGGGGACCTTTCACGTGTGAGGCAAACGTGATAACCACTACACTACAGAAACCTCATTACATGAGCCATGTGCTTTTTCGAAGATGGCTCCATCCCATAATCTTTCCTGCAAGCATTGTGACAATCTGTGTAAATTCCACAAACAACAGATATGAGCTCATTCGGAATGGCATTCTGACTACAGCTCCTTGGTACAGTGGCCTTCACCTATTTCAAAAGTCCAAGGACTTTGTAGAGAATTTCAGTATGTATATTAAAAATGCCTTCATTTGTTTCCGCCCAGTTTCGAACTGGGGACCTTTCGCGTGTGAGGCGAACGTGATAACCACTACACTACGGAAACATGTCTTGTAGGTGCAGACAGAAGTATTCTGGTGCACGCTTGTTAAAAAGTGTATTAAGGAAAAGTGAGCTGAGCCCTCCTATTGTGGTAAACAGTTTAAATTTTCTGCCAAAACCCAATTGCTGTTTCTGCTCGGTTTCGAACCGAGGACCTTTCGCGTGTAAGGCGAACGTGATGACCACTACACTACAGAAACCTCATTACGTGAGACATGTGCTTTTTCGAAGATGGCTCCATCCCATAATCTTTCCTGCAAGCATTGTGACAATCTGTGTAAATTCCACAAACAACAGATAAGAGCTCATTCAGAATGGCAGTCTGACTACAGCTCCTTGGTACAGTGACCTTCACCTATTTCAAAAGTCCAAGGACTTTGTAGCGAATTTCAGTATGTATATTAAAAATGCCTTCACTTGTTTCCGCCCAGTTTCGAACTGAGGACCTTTCACGTGTAAAGCGAACGTGATAACCACTACACTACGGAAACATGTCTTGTAGGTGCAGACAGAAGTATTCTGGTGCACGCTTGTTAAAAAGTGTATTAAGGAAAAGTGAGCTGAGCCCTCCTATTGTGGTAAACAGTTTAAATTTTCTGCCAAAACCCAATTGCTGTTTCTGCTCGGTTTCGAACCGAGGACCTTTCGCGTGTTAGGCGAACGTGATGACCACTACACTACAGAAACCTCATTACGTGAGCCATGTGCTTTTTCGAAGATGGCTCCATCCCATAATCTTTCCTGCAAGCATTGTGACAATCTGTGTAAATTCCACAAACAACAGATAAGAGCTCATTCGGAATGGCAGTCTGACTACAGCCCCTTGGTACAGTGACCTTCACCTATTTCAAAAGTCCAAGGACTTTGTAGCGAATTGAAACAATAGACTGCCCAGTGTCCTTAAAATGGCAAAAAGCTGCTGTTTTTGGTGGCAGACTAAGCATTTGTATTACTCTACAGGAAACCTCAATGGTCCTTTGTTTTGTTCTAGTCCTTTTCTAAAGAGTTTACACCGCAAATCGCCAGAAAACCGCATACAAAATTTTCACAAAGACCATCCACAGTTTCCGCCCAGTTTCGAACTGGGGACCTTTCGCGTGTGAGGCAAACGTGATAACCACTACACTACAGAAACCTCATTACGTGAGCCATGTGCTTTTTCGAAGATGGCTCCATCCCATAATCTTTCCTGCAAGTATTGTGACAATCTGTGTAAATTCCACAAACAACAGATATGAGCTCATTCGGAATGGCATTCTGACTACAGCTCCTTGGTACAGTGGCCTTCACCTATTTCAAAAGTCCAAGGACTTTGTAGAGAATTTCAGTATGTATATTAAAAATGCCTTCATTTGTTTCCGCCCAGTTTCGAACTGGGGACCTTTCGCGTGTGAGGCGAACGTGATAACCACTACACTACGGAAACATGTCTTGTAGGTGCAGACAGAAGTATTCTGGTGCACGCTTGTTAAAAAGTGTATTAAGGAAAAGTGAGCTGAGCCCTCCTATTGTGGTAAACAGTTTAAATTTTCTGCCAAAACCCAATTGCTGTTTCTGCTCGGTTTCGAACCGAGGACCTTTCGCGTGTTAGGCGAACGTGATGACCACTACACTACAGAAACCTCATTACGTGAGACATGTGCTTTTTCGAAGATGGCTCCATCCCATAATCTTTCCTGCAAGCATTGTGACAATCTGTGTAAATTCCACAAACAACAGATAAGAGCTCATTCGGAATGGCAGTCTGACTACAGCTCCTTGGTACAGTGACCTTCACCTATTTCAAAAGTCCAAGGACTTTGTAGCGAATTTCAGTATGTATATTAAAAATGCCTTCACTTGTTTCCGCCCAGTTTCGAACTGAGGACCTTTCACGTGTAAAGCGAACGTGATAACCACTACACTACGGAAACATGTCTTGTAAGTGCAGACAGAAGTATTCTGGTGCACGTTTGGTAAAAAGTGTATTAAGGAAAAGTGAGCTGAGCCCTCCTATTGTGGTAAACAGTTTAAATTTTCTGCCAAAACCCAATTGCTGTTTCTGCTCGGTTTCGAACCGAGGACCTTTCGCGTGTTAGGCGAACGTGATGACCACTACACTACAGAAACCTCATTACGTGAGCCATGTGCTTTTTCGAAGATGGCTCCATCCCATAATCTTTCCTGCAAGCATTGTGACAATCTGTGTAAATTCCACAAACAACAGATAAGAGCTCATTCGGAATGGCAGTCTGACTACAGCCCCTTGGTACAGTGACCTTCACCTATTTCAAAAGTCCAAGGACTTTGTAGCGAATTGAAACAATAGACTGCCCAGTGTCCTTAAAATGGCAAAAAGCTGCTGTTTTTGGTGGCAGACTAAGCATTTGTATTACTCTACAGGAAACCTCAATGGTCCTTTGTTTTGTTCTAGTCCTTTTCTAAAGAGTTTACAACGCAAATCGCCAGAAAACCGCTATTTCAAAAGTCCAAGGACTTTGTAGCGAATTTCAGTATGTATGTTAAAAATGCCTTCACTTGTTTCTGCCCAGTTTCGAACTGAGGACCTTTCGCGTGTAAAGCGAACGTGATAACCACTACACTACAGAAACTTGAAAAACAGGCCGACCTCTTTTAGTGTACACTTGTTTAAAAGCGACTGAAACAATAGACTGCCCAGTGTCCTTAAAATGGCAAAAAGCTGCTGTTTTTGGTGGCAGACTAAGCATTTGTATTACTCTACAGGAAACCTCAATGGTCCTTTGTTTTGTTCTAGTCCTTTTCTAAAGAGTTTACACCGCAAATCGCCAGAAAACCGCATACAAAATTTTCACAAAGACCATCCACAGTTTCCGCCCAGTTTCGAACTGGGGACCTTTCACGTGTGAGGCGAACGTGATAACCACTACACTACAGAAACCTCATTACGTGAGCCATGTGCTTTTTCGAAGATGGCTCCATCCCATAATCTTTCCTGCAAGTATTGTGACAATCTGTGTAAATTCCACAAACAACAGATATGAGCTCATTCGGAATGGCATTCTGACTACAGCTCCTTGGTACAGTGGCCTTCACCTATTTCAAAAGTCCAAGGACTTTGTAGAGAATTTCAGTATGTATATTAAAAATGCCTTCATTTGTTTCCGCCCAGTTTCGAACTGGGGACCTTTCGCGTGTGAGGCGAACGTGATAACCACTACACTACGGAAACATGTCTTGTAGGTGCAGACAGAAGTATTCTGGTGCACGCTTGTTAAAAAGTGTATTAAGGAAAAGTGAACTGAGCCCTCCTATTGTGGTAAACAGTTTAAATTTTCTGCCAAAACCCAATTGCTGTTTCTGCTCGGTTTCGAACCGAGGACCTTTCGCGTGTGAGGCGAATGTGATAACCACTACACTACAGAAACCTCATTACGTGAGACATGTGCTTTTTCGAAGATGGCTCCATCCCATAATCTTTCCTGCAAGCATTGTGACAATCTGTGTAAATTCCACAAACAACAGATATGAGCTCATTCGGAATGGCATTCTGACTACAGCTCCTTGGTACAGTGGCCTTCACCTATTTCAAAAGTCCAAGGACTTTGTAGAGAATTTCAGTATGTATATTAAAAATGCCTTCATTTGTTTCCGCCCAGTTTCGAACTGGGGACCTTTCGCGTGTGAGGCGAACGTGATAACCACTACACTACGGAAACATGTCTTGTAGGTGCAGACAGAAGTATTCTGGTGCATGTTTGTTAAAAAGTGTATTAAGGAAAAGTGAGCTGAGCCCTCCTATTGTGGTAAACAGTTTAAATTTTCTGCCAAAACCCAATTGCTGTTTCTGCTCGGTTTCGAACCGAGGACCTTTCGCGTGTTAGGCGAACGTGATGACCACTACACTACAGAAACCTCATTACGTGAGCCATGTGCTTTTTCGAAGATGGCTCCATCCCATAATCTTTCCTGCAAGCATTGTGACAATCTGTGTAAATTCCACAAACAACAGATAAGAGCTCATTCGGAATGGCAGTCTGACTACAGCCCCTTGGTACAGTGACCTTCACCTATTTCAAAAGTCCAAGGACTTTGTAGCGAATTGAAACAATAGACTGCCCAGTGTCCTTAAAATGGCAAAAAGCTGCTGTTTTTGGTGGCAGACTAAGCATTTGTATTACTCTACAGGAAACCTCAATGGTCCTTTGTTTTGTTCTAGTCCTTTTCTAAAGAGTTTACACCGCAAATCGCCAGAAAACCGCATACAAAATTCTCACAAAGACCATCCACAGTTTCCGCCCAGTTTCGAACTGGGGACCTTTCACGTGTGAGGCGAACGTGATAACCACTACACTACAGAAACCTCATTACGTGAGCCATGTGCTTTTTCGAAGATGGCTCCATCCCATAATCTTTCCTGCAAGTATTGTGACAATCTGTGTAAATTCCACAAACAACAGATATGAGCTCATTCGGAATGGCATTCTGACTACAGCTCCTTGGTACAGTGGCCTTCACCTATTTCAAAAGTCCAAGGACTTTGTAGAGAATTTCAGTATGTATATTAAAAATGCCTTCATTTGTTTCCGCCCAGTTTCGAACTGGGGACCTTTCGCGTGTGAGGCGAACGTGATAACCACTACACTACGGAAACATGTCTTGTAGGTGCAGACAGAAGTATTCTGGTGCACGCTTGTTAAAAAGTGTATTAAGGAAAAGTGAACTGAGCCCTCCTATTGTGGTAAACAGTTTAAATTTTCTGCCAAAACCCAATTGCTGTTTCTGCTCGGTTTCAAACCAAGGACCTTTCGCGTGTTAGGCGAACGTGATGACCACTACACTACAGAAACCTCATTACGTGAGACATGTGCTTTTCGAAGATGGCTCCATCCCATAATCTTTCCTGCAAGCATTGTGACAATCTGTGTAAATTCCACAAACAACAGATAAGAGCTCATTCGGAATGGCAGTCTGACTACAGCTCCTTGGTACAGTGACCTTCACCTATTTCAAAAGTCCAAGGACTTTGTAGCGAATTTCAGTATGTATATTAAAAATGCCTTCACTTGTTTCCGCCCAGTTTCGAACTGAGGACCTTTCACGTGTAAAGCGAACGTGATAACCACTACACTACGGAAACATGTCTTGTAAGTGCAGACAGAAGTATTCTGGTGCACGTTTGGTAAAAAGTGTATTAAGGAAAAGTGAGCTGAGCCCTCCTATTGTGGTAAACAGTTTAAATTTTCTGCCAAAACCCAATTGCTGTTTCTGCTCGGTTTCGAACCGAGGACCTTTCGCGTGTTAGGCGAACGTGATGACCACTACACTACAAAACCTCATTACGTGAGCCATGTGCTTTTTCGAAGATGGCTCCATCCCATAATCTTTCCTGCAAGCATTGTGACAATCTGTGTAAATTCCACAAACAACAGATAAGAGCTCATTCGGAATGGCAGTCTGACTACAGCTCCTTGGTACAGTGACCTTCACCTATTTCAAAAGTCCAAGGACTTTGTAGCGAATTTCAGTATGTATATTAAAAATGCCTTCACTTGTTTCCGCCCAGTTTCGAACTGAGGACCTTTCGCGTGTAAGCGACGTGATAACCACTACACTACGGAAACATGTCTTGTAAGTGCAGACAGAAGTATTCTGGTGCACGTTTGGTAAAAAGTGTATTAAGGAAAAGTGAGCTGAGCCCTCCTATTGTGGTAAACAGTTTAAATTTTCTGCCAAAACCCAATTGCTGTTTCTGCTCGGTTTCGAACCGAGGACCTTTCGCGTGTTAGGCGAACGTGATGACCACTACACTACAGAAACCTCATTACGTGAGCCATGTGCTTTTTCGAAGATGGCTCCATCCCATAATCTTTCCTGCAAGCATTGTGACAATCTGTGTAAATTCCACAAACAACAGATAAGAGCTCATTCGGAATGGCAGTCTGACTACAGCTCCTTGGTACAGTGACCTTCACCTATTTCAAAAGTCCAAGGACTTTGTAGCGAATTTCAGTATGTATATTAAAAATGCCTTCACTTGTTTCCGCCCAGTTTCGAACTGAGGACCTTTCGCGTGTAAAGCGAACGTGATAACCACTACACTACGGAAACATGTCTTGTAAGTGCAGACAGAAGTATTCTGGTGCACGTTTGGTAAAAAGTGTATTAAGGAAAAGTGAGCTGAGCCCTCCTATTGTGGTAAACAGTTTAAATTTTCTGCCAAAACCCAATTGCTGTTTCTGCTCGGTTTCGAACCGAGGACCTTTCGCGTGTTAGGCGAACGTGATGACCACTACACTACAAAACCTCATTACGTGAGCCATGTGCTTTTTCGAAGATGGCTCCATCCCATAATCTTTCCTGCAAGCATTGTGACAATCTGTGTAAATTCCACAAACAACAGATAAGAGCTCATTCGGAATGGCAGTCTGACTACAGCTCCTTGGTACAGTGACCTTCACCTATTTCAAAAGTCCAAGGACTTTGTAGCGAATTTCAGTATGTATATTAAAAATGCCTTCACTTGTTTCCGCCCAGTTTCGAACTGAGGACCTTTCGCGTGTAAGCGACGTGATAACCACTACACTACGGAAACATGTCTTGTAGGTGCAGACAGAAGTATTCTGGTGCACGTTTGGTAAAAAGTGTATTAAGGAAAAGTGAGCTGAGCCCTCCTATTGTGGTAAACAGTTTAAATTTTCTGCCAAAACCCAATTGCTGTTTCTGCTCGGTTTCGAACCGAGGACCTTTCGCGTGTTAGGCGAACGTGATGACCACTACACTACAGAAACCTCATTACGTGAGCCATGTGCTTTTTCGAAGATGGCTCCATCCCATAATCTTTCCTGCAAGCATTGTGACAATCTGTGTAAATTCCACAAACAACAGATAAGAGCTCATTCGGAATGGCAGTCTGACTACAGCCCCTTGGTACAGTGACCTTCACCTATTTCAAAAGTCCAAGGACTTTGTAGCGAATTGAAACAATAGACTGCCCAGTGTCCTTAAAATGGCAAAAAGCTGCTGTTTTTGGTGGCAGACTAAGCATTTGTATTACTCTACAGGAAACCTCAATGGTCCTTTGTTTTGTTCTAGTCCTTTTCTAAAGAGTTTACAACGCAAATCGCCAGAAAACCGCTATTTCAAAAGTCCAAGGACTTTGTAGCGAATTTCAGTATGTATATTAAAAATGCCTTCACTTGTTTCTGCCCAGTTTCAAACTGAGGACCTTTCGCGTGTAAAGCGAACGTGATAACCACTACACTACAGAAACTTGAAAAACAGGCCGACCTCTTTTAGTGTACACTTGTTTAAAAGCGACTGAAACAATAGACTGCCCAGTGTCCTTAAAATGGCAAAAAGCTGCTGTTTTTGGTGGCAGACTAAGCATTTGTATTACTCTACAGGAAACCTCAATGGTCCTTTGTTTTGTTCTAGTCCTTTTCTAAAGAGTTTACACCGCAAATCGCCAGAAAACCGCATACAAAATTTTCACAAAGACCATCCACAGTTTCCGCCCAGTTTCGAACTGGGGACCTTTCACGTGTGAGGCGAACGTGATAACCACTACACTACAGAAACCTCATTACGTGAGCCATGTGCTTTTTCGAAGATGGCTCCATCCCATAATCTTTCCTGCAAGTATTGTGACAATCTGTGTAAATTCCACAAACAACAGATATGAGCTCATTCGGAATGGCATTCTGACTACAGCTCCTTGGTACAGTGGCCTTCACCTATTTCAAAAGTCCAAGGACTTTGTAGAGAATTTCAGTATGTATATTAAAAATGCCTTCATTTGTTTCCGCCCAGTTTCGAACTGGGGACCTTTCGCGTGTGAGGCGAACGTGATAACCACTACACTACGGAAACATGTCTTGTAGGTGCAGACAGAAGTATTCTGGTGCACGCTTGTTAAAAAGTGTATTAAGGAAAAGTGAACTGAGCCCTCCTATTGTGGTAAACAGTTTAAATTTTCTGCCAAAACCCAATTGCTGTTTCTGCTCGGTTTCGAACCGAGGACCTTTCACGTGTGAGGCGAATGTGATAACCACTACACTACAGAAACCTCATTACGTGAGACATGTGCTTTTTCGAAGATGGCTCCATCCCATAATCTTTCCTGCAAGCATTGTGACAATCTGTGTAAATTCCACAAACAACAGATAAGAGCTCATTCGGAATGGCATTCTGACTACAGCTCCTTGGTACAGTGGCCTTCACCTATTTCAAAAGTCCAAGGACTTTGTAGAGAATTTCAGTATGTATATTAAAAATGCCTTCACTTGTTTCCGCCCAGTTTCGAACTGAGGACCTTTCGCGTGTAAAGCGAACGTGATAACCACTACACTACGGAAACATGTCTTGTAGGTGCAGACAGAAGTATTCTGGTGCACGTTTGGTAAAAAGTGTATTAAGGAAAAGTGAGCTGAGCCCTCCTATTGTGGTAAACAGTTTAAATTTTCTGCCAAAACCCAATTGCTGTTTCTGCTCGGTTTCGAACCGAGGACCTTTCGCGTGTTAGGCGAACGTGATGACCACTACACTACAGAAACCTCATTACGTGAGCCATGTGCTTTTTCGAAGATGGCTCCATCCCATAATCTTTCCTGCAAGCATTGTGACAATCTGTGTAAATTCCACAAACAACAGATAAGAGCTCATTCGGAATGGCAGTCTGACTACAGCCCCTTGGTACAGTGACCTTCACCTATTTCAAAAGTCCAAGGACTTTGTAGCGAATTGAAACAATAGACTGCCCAGTGTCCTTAAAATGGCAAAAAGCTGCTGTTTTTGGTGGCAGACTAAGCATTTGTATTACTCTACAGGAAACCTCAATGGTCCTTTGTTTTGTTCTAGTCCTTTTCTAAAGAGTTTACAACGCAAATCGCCAGAAAACCGCTATTTCAAAAGTCCAAGGACTTTGTAGCGAATTTCAGTATGTATGTTAAAAATGCCTTCACTTGTTTCTGCCCAGTTTCAAACTGAGGACCTTTCGCGTGTAAAGCGAACGTGATAACCACTACACTACAGAAACTTGAAAAACAGGCCGACCTCTTTTAGTGTACACTTGTTTAAAAGCGACTGAAACAATAGACTGCCCAGTGTCCTTAAAATGGCAAAAAGCTGCTGTTTTTGGTGGCAGACTAAGCATTTGTATTACTCTACAGGAAACCTCAATGGTCCTTTGTTTTGTTCTAGTCCTTTTCTAAAGAGTTTACACCGCAAATCGCCAGAAAACCGCATACAAAATTCTCACAAAGACCATCCACAGTTTCCGCCCAGTTTCGAACTGGGGACCTTTCACGTGTGAGGCGAACGTGATAACCACTACACTACAGAAACCTCATTACGTGAGTCATGTGCTTTTTCGAAGATGGCTCCATCCCATAATCTTTCCTGCAAGTATTGTGACAATCTGTGTAAATTCCACAAACAACAGATATGAGCTCATTCGGAATGGCATTCTGACTACAGCTCCTTGGTACAGTGGCCTTCACCTATTTCAAAAGTCCAAGGACTTTGTAGAGAATTTCAGTATGTATATTAAAAATGCCTTCATTTGTTTCCGCCCAGTTTCGAACTGGGGACCTTCGCGTGTGAGGCGAACGTGATAACCACTACACTACGGAAACATGTCTTGTAGGTGCAGACAGAAGTATTCTGGTGCACGCTTGTTAAAAAGTGTATTAAGGAAAAGTGAACTGAGCCCTCCTATTGTGGTAAATAGTTTAAATTTTCTGCCAAAACCCAATTGCTGTTTCTGCTCGGTTTCGAACCGAGGACCTTTCGCGTGTGAGGCGAATGTGATAACCACTACACTATAGAAACCTCATTACGTGAGACATGTGCTTTTTCGAAGATGGCTCCATCCCATAATCTTTCCTGCAAGCATTGTGACAATCTGTGTAAATTCCACAAACAACAGATATGAGCTCATTCGGAATGGCATTCTGACTACAGCTCCTTGGTACAGTGGCCTTCACCTATTTCAAAAGTCCAAGGACTTTGTAGAGAATTTCAGTATGTATATTAAAAATGCCTTCATTTGTTTCCGCCCAGTTTCGAACTGGGGACCTTTCGCGTGTGAGGCAAACGTGATAACCACTACACTACGGAAACATGTCTTGTAGTTGCAGACAGAAGTATTCTGGTGCATGTTTGTTAAAAAGTGTATTAAGGAAAAGTGAGCTGAGCCCTCCTATTGTGGTAAACAGTTTAAATTTTCTGCCAAAACCCAATTGCTGTTTCTGCTCGGTTTCAAACCGAGGACCTTTCACGTGTTAGGCGAACGTGATGACCACTACACTACAGAAACCTCATTACGTGAGCCATGTGCTTTTTCGAAGATGGCTCTTGTGACAATCTGTGTAAATTCCACAAACAACAGATAAGAGCTCATTCGGAATGGCAGTCTGACTACATCCCCTTGGTACAGTGACCTTCACCTATTTCAAAAGTCCAAGGACTTTGTAGCGAATTGAAACAATAGACTGCCCAGTGTCCTTAAAATGGCAAAAAGCTGCTGTTTTTGGTGGCAGACTAAGCATTTGTATTACTCTACAGGAAACCTCAATGGTCCTTTGTTTTGTTCTAGTCCTTTTCTAAAGAGTTTACACCGCAAATCGCCAGAAAACCGCATACAAAATTCTCACAAAGACCATCCACAGTTTCCGCCCAGTTTCAAACTGGGGACCTTTCACGTGTGAGGCGAACGTGATAACCACTACACTATAGAAACCTCATTACGTGAGTCATGTGCTTTTTCGAAGATGGCTCCATCCCATAATCTTTCCTGCAAGTATTGTGACAATCTGTGTAAATTCCACAAACAACAGATACGAGCTCATTCGGAATGGCATTCTGACTACAGCTCCTTGGTACAGTGGCCTTCACCTATTTCAAAAGTCCAAGGACTTTGTAGAGAATTTCAGTATGTATATTAAAAATGCCTTCATTTGTTTCCGCCCAGTTTCGAACTGGGGACCTTTCGCGTGTGAGGCGAACGTGATAACCACTACACTACGGAAACATGTCTTGTAGGTGCAGACAGAAGTATTCTGGTGCACGCTTGTTAAAAAGTGTATTAAGGAAAAGTGAACTGAGCCCTCCTATTGTGGTAAACAGTTTAAATTTTCTGCCAAAACCCAATTGCTGTTTCTGCTCGGTTTCGAACCGAGGACCTTTCGCGTGTTAGGCGAACGTGATGACCACTACACTACAGAAACCTCATTACGTGAGACATGTGCTTTTTCGAAGATGGCTCCATCCCATAATCTTTCCTGCAAGCATTGTGACAATCTGTGTAAATTCCACAAACAACAGATAAGAGCTCATTCGGCATGGCAGTCTGACTACAGCTCCTTGGTACAGTGACCTTCACCTATTTCAAAAGTCCAAGGACTTTGTAGCGAATTTCAGTATGTATATTAAAAATGCCTTCACTTGTTTCCGCCCAGTTTCGAACTGAGGACCTTTCACGTGTAAAGCGAACGTGATAACCACTACACTACGGAAACATGTCTTGTAAGTGCAGACAGAAGTATTCTGGTGCACGTTTGGTAAAAAGTGTATTAAGGAAAAGTGAGCTGAGCCCTCCTATTGTGGTAAACAGTTTAAATTTTCTGCCAAAACCCAATTGCTGTTTCTGCTCGGTTTCGAACCGAGGACCTTTCGCGTGTTAGGCGAACGTGATGACCACTACACTACAGAAACCTCATTACGTGAGCCATGTGCTTTTTCGAAGATGGCTCCATCCCATAATCTTTCCTGCAAGCATTGTGACAATCTGTGTAAATTCCACAAACAACAGATAAGAGCTCATTCGGAATGGCAGTCTGACTACAGCTCCTTGGTACAGTGACCTTCACCTATTTCAAAAGTCCAAGGACTTTGTAGCGAATTTCAGTATGTATATTAAAAATGCCTTCACTTGTTTCCGCCCAGTTTCGAACTGAGGACCTTTCGCGTGTAAGCGAACGTGATAACCACTACACTACGGAAACATGTCTTGTAAGTGCAGACAGAAGTATTCTGGTGCACGCTTGTTAAAAAGTGTATTAAGGAAAAGTGAGCTGAGCCCTCCTATTGTGGTAAACAGTTTAAATTTTCTGCCAAAACCCAATTGCTGTTTCTGCTCGGTTTCGAACCGAGGACCTTTCGCGTGTTAGGCGAACGTGATGACCACTACACTACAGAAACCTCATTACGTGAGCCATGTGCTTTTTCGAAGATGGCTCCATCCCATAATCTTTCCTGCAAGCATTGTGACAATCTGTGTAAATTCCACAAACAACAGATAAGAGCTCATTCGGAATGGCAGTCTGACTACAGCTCCTTGGTACAGTGACCTTCACCTATTTCAAAAGTCCAAGGACTTTGTAGCGAATTTCAGTATGTATATTAAAAATGCCTTCACTTGTTTCCGCCCAGTTTCGAACTGAGGACCTTTCGCGTGTAAAGCGAACGTGATAACCACTACACTACGGAAACATGTCTTGTAAGTGCAGACAGAAGTATTCTGGTGCACGTTTGGTAAAAAGTGTATTAAGGAAAAGTGAGCTGAGCCCTCCTATTGTGGTAAACAGTTTAAATTTTCTGCCAAAACCCAATTGCTGTTTCTGCTCGGTTTCGAACCGAGGACCTTTCGCGTGTTAGGCGAACGTGATGACCACTACACTACAGAAACCTCATTACGTGAACCATGTGCTTTTTCGAAGATGGCTCCATCCCATAATCTTTCCTGCAAGCATTGTGACAATCTGTGTAAATTCCACAAACAACAGATAAGAGCTCATTCGGAATGGCAGTCTGACTACAGCTCCTTGGTACAGTGACCTTCACCTATTTCAAAAGTCCAAGGACTTTGTAGCGAATTTCAGTATGTATATTAAAAATGCCTTCACTTGTTTCCGCCCAGTTTCGAACTGAGGACCTTTCGCGTGTAAAGCGAACGTGATAACCACTACACTACGGAAACATGTCTTGTAAGTGCAGACAGAAGTATTCTGGTGCACGTTTGGTAAAAAGTGTATTAAGGAAAAGTGAGCTGAGCCCTCCTATTGTGGTAAACAGTTTAAATTTTCTGCCAAAACCCAATTGCTGTTTCTGCTCGGTTTCGAACCGAGGACCTTTCACGTGTTAGGCGAACGTGATGACCACTACACTACAAAACCTCATTACGTGAGCCATGTGCTTTTTCGAAGATGGCTCCATCCCATAATCTTTCCTGCAAGCATTGTGACAATCTGTGTAAATTCCACAAACAACAGATAAGAGCTCATTCGGAATGGCAGTCTGACTACAGCCCCTTGGTACAGTGACCTTCACCTATTTCAAAAGTCCAAGGACTTTGTAGCGAATTGAAACAATAGACTGCCCAGTGTCCTTAAAATGGCAAAAAGCTGCTGTTTTTGGTGGCAGACTAAGCATTTGTATTACTCTACAGGAAACCTCAATGGTCCTTTGTTTTGTTCTAGTCCTTTTCTAAAGAGTTTACAACGCAAATCGCCAGAAAACCGCTATTTCAAAAGTCCAAGGACTTTGTAGCGAATTTCAGTATGTATGTTAAAAATGCCTTCACTTGTTTCTGCCCAGTTTCGAACTGAGGACCTTTCGCGTGTAAAGCGAACGTGATAACCACTACACTACAGAAACTTGAAAAACAGGCCGACCTCTTTTAGTGTACACTTGTTTAAAAGCGACTGAAACAATAGACTGCCCAGTGTCCTTAAAATGGCAAAAAGCTGCTGTTTTTGGTGGCAGACTAAGCATTTGTATTACTCTACAGGAAACCTCAATGGTCCTTTGTTTTGTTCTAGTCCTTTTCTAAAGAGTTTACACCGCAAATCGCCAGAAAACCGCATACAAAATTCTCACAAAGACCATCCACAGTTTCCGCCCAGTTTCGAACTGGGGACCTTTCACGTGTGAGGCGAACGTGATAACCACTACACTACAGAAACCTCATTACGTGAGTCATGTGCTTTTTCGAAGATGGCTCCATCCCATAATCTTTCCTGCAAGTATTGTGACAATCTGTGTAAATTCCACAAACAACAGATATGAGCTCATTCGGAATGGCATTCTGACTACAGCTCCTTGGTACAGTGGCCTTCACCTATTTCAAAAGTCCAAGGACTTTGTAGAGAATTTCAGTATGTATATTAAAAATGCCTTCATTTGTTTCCGCCCAGTTTCGAACTGGGGACCTTTCGCGTGTGAGGCGAACGTGATAACCACTACACTACGGAAACATGTCTTGTAGGTGCAGACAGAAGTATTCTGGTGCACGCTTGTTAAAAAGTGTATTAAGGAAAAGTGAACTGAGCCCTCCTATTGTGGTAAATAGTTTAAATTTTCTGCCAAAACCCAATTGCTGTTTCTGCTCGGTTTCGAACCGAGGACCTTTACGCGTGTGAGGCGAACGTGATAAGCCACTACACTACAGAAACCTCATTACGTGAGACATGTGCTTTTTCGAAGATGGCTCCATCCCATAATCTTTCCTGCAAGCATTGTGACAATCTGTGTAAATTCCACAAACAACAGATAAGAGCTCATTCGGAATGGCATTCTGACTACAGCTCCTTGGTACAGTGGCCTTCACCTATTTCAAAAGTCCAAGGACTTTGTAGAGAATTTCAGTATGTATATTAAAAATGCCTTCATTTGTTTCCGCCCAGTTTCGAACTGGGGACCTTTCGCGTGTGAGGCGAACGTGATAACCACTACACTACGGAAACATGTCTTGTAGGTGCAGACAGAAGTATTCTGGTGCACGTTTGTTAAAAAGTGTATTAAGGAAAAGTGAGCTGAGCCCTCCTATTGTGGTAAACAGTTTAAATTTTCTGCCAAAACCCAATTGCTGTTTCTGCTCGGTTTCGAACCGAGGACCTTTCGCGTGTTAGGCGAACGTGATGACCACTACACTACAGAAACCTCATTACGTGAGCCATGTGCTTTTTCGAAGATGGCTCCATCCCATAATCTTTCCTGCAAGCATTGTGACAATCTGTGTAAATTCCACAAACAACAGATAAGAGCTCATTCGGAATGGCAGTCTGACTACAGCTCCTTGGTACAGTGACCTTCACCTATTTCAAAAGTCCAAGGACTTTGTAGCGAATTTCAGTATGTATATTAAAAATGCCTTCACTTGTTTCCGCCCAGTTTCGAACTGAGGACCTTTCGCGTGTAAGCAACGTGATAACCACTACACTACGGAAACATGTCTTGTAAGTGCAGACAGAAGTATTCTGGTGCACGTTTGGTAAAAAGTGTATTAAGGAAAAGTGAGCTGAGCCCTCCTATTGTGGTAAACAGTTTAAATTTTCTGCCAAAACCCAATTGCTGTTTCTGCTCGGTTTCGAACCGAGGACCTTTCGCGTGTTAGGCGAACGTGATGACCACTACACTACAGAAACCTCATTACGTGAGCCATGTGCTTTTTCGAAGATGGCTCCATCCCATAATCTTTCCTGCAAGCATTGTGACAATCTGTGTAAATTCCACAAACAACAGATAAGAGCTCATTCGGAATGGCAGTCTGACTACAGCTCCTTGGTACAGTGACCTTCACCTATTTCAAAAGTCCAAGGACTTTGTAGCGAATTTCAGTATGTATATTAAAAATGCCTTCACTTGTTTCCGCCCAGTTTCGAACTGAGGACCTTTCGCGTGTAAAGCGAACGTGATAACCACTACACTACGGAAACATGTCTTGTAAGTGCAGACAGAAGTATTCTGGTGCACGTTTGGTAAAAAGTGTATTAAGGAAAAGTGAGCTGAGCCCTCCTATTGTGGTAAACAGTTTAAATTTTCTGCCAAAACCCAATTGCTGTTTCTGCTCGGTTTCGAACCGAGGACCTTTCACGTGTTAGGCGAACGTGATGACCACTACACTACAGAAACCTCATTACGTGAACCATGTGCTTTTTCGAAGATGGCTCCATCCCATAATCTTTCCTGCAAGCATTGTGACAATCTGTGTAAATTCCACAAACAACAGATAAGAGCTCATTCGGAATGGCAGTCTGACTACAGCTCCTTGGTACAGTGACCTTCACCTATTTCAAAAGTCCAAGGACTTTGTAGCGAATTTCAGTATGTATATTAAAAATGCCTTCACTTGTTTCCGCCCAGTTTCGAACTGAGGACCTTTCGCGTGTAAAGCGAACGTGATAACCACTACACTACGGAAACATGTCTTGTAAGTGCAGACAGAAGTATTCTGGTGCACGTTTGGTAAAAAGTGTATTAAGGAAAAGTGAGCTGAGCCCTCCTATTGTGGTAAACAGTTTAAATTTTCTGCCAAAACCCAATTGCTGTTTCTGCTCGGTTTCGAACCGAGGACCTTTCGCGTGTTAGGCGAACGTGATGACCACTACACTACAAAACCTCATTACGTGAGCCATGTGCTTTTTCGAAGATGGCTCCATCCCATAATCTTTCCTGCAAGCATTGTGACAATCTGTGTAAATTCCACAAACAACAGATAAGAGCTCATTCGGAATGGCAGTCTGACTACAGCCCCTTGGTACAGTGACCTTCACCTATTTCAAAAGTCCAAGGACTTTGTAGCGAATTGAAACAATAGACTGCCCAGTGTCCTTAAAATGGCAAAAAGCTGCTGTTTTTGGTGGCAGACTAAGCATTTGTATTACTCTACAGGAAACCTCAATGGTCCTTTGTTTTGTTCTAGTCCTTTTCTAAAGAGTTTACAACGCAAATCGCCAGAAAACCGCTATTTCAAAAGTCCAAGGACTTTGTAGCGAATTTCAGTATGTATATTAAAAATGCCTTCACTTGTTTCTGCCCAGTTTCAAACTGAGGACCTTTCGCGTGTAAAGCGAACGTGATAACCACTACACTACAGAAACTTGAAAAACAGGCCGACCTCTTTTAGTGTACACTTGTTTAAAAGCGACTGAAACAATAGACTGCCCAGTGTCCTTAAAATGGCAAAAAGCTGCTGTTTTTGGTGGCAGACTAAGCATTTGTATTACTCTACAGGAAACCTCAATGGTCCTTTGTTTTGTTCTAGTCCTTTTCTAAAGAGTTTACACCGCAAATCGCCAGAAAACCGCATACAAAATTTTCACAAAGACCATCCACAGTTTCCGCCCAGTTTCGAACTGGGGACCTTTCACGTGTGAGGCGAACGTGATAACCACTACACTACAGAAACCTCATTACGTGAGCCATGTGCTTTTTCGAAGATGGCTCCATCCCATAATCTTTCCTGCAAGCATTGTGACAATCTGTGTAAATTCCACAAACAACAGATATGAGCTCATTCGGAATGGCATTCTGACTACAGCTCCTTGGTACAGTGGCCTTCACCTATTTCAAAAGTCCAAGGACTTTGTAGAGAATTTCAGTATGTATATTAAAAATGCCTTCATTTGTTTCCGCCCAGTTTCGAACTGGGGACCTTCGCGTGTGAGGCGAACGTGATAACCACTACACTACGGAAACATGTCTTGTAGGTGCAGACAGAAGTATTCTGGTGCACGCTTGTTAAAAAGTGTATTAAGGAAAAGTGAACTGAGCCCTCCTATTGTGGTAAACAGTTTAAATTTTCTGCCAAAACCCAATTGCTGTTTCTGCTCGGTTTCGAACCGAGGACCTTTCGCGTGTGAGGCGAATGTGATAACCACTACACTACAGAAACCTCATTACGTGAGACATGTGCTTTTTCGAAGATGGCTCCATCCCATAATCTTTCCTGCAAGCATTGTGACAATCTGTGTAAATTCCACAAACAACAGATATGAGCTCATTCGGAATGGCATTCTGACTACAGCTCCTTGGTACAGTGGCCTTCACCTATTTCAAAAGTCCAAGGACTTTGTAGAGAATTTCAGTATGTATATTAAAAATGCCTTCATTTGTTTCCGCCCAGTTTCGAACTGGGGACCTTTCGCGTGTGAGGCGAACGTGATAACCACTACACTACGGAAACATGTCTTGTAGGTGCAGACAGAAGTATTCTGGTGCACGTTTGTTAAAAAGTGTATTAAGGAAAAGTGAGCTGAGCCCTCCTATTGTGGTAAACAGTTTAAATTTTCTGCCAAAACCCAATTGCTGTTTCTGCTCGGTTTCGAACCGAGGACCTTTCGCGTGTTAGGCGAACGTGATGACCACTACACTACAGAAACCTCATTACGTGAGCCATGTGCTTTTTCGAAGATGGCTCCATCCCATAATCTTTCCTGCAAGCATTGTGACAATCTGTGTAAATTCCACAAACAACAGATAAGAGCTCATTCGGAATGGCAGTCTGACTACAGCCCCTTGGTACAGTGACCTTCACCTATTTCAAAAGTCCAAGGACTTTGTAGCGAATTGAAACAATAGACTGCCCAGTGTCCTTAAAATGGCAAAAAGCTGCTGTTTTTGGTGGCAGACTAAGCATTTGTATTACTCTACAGGAAACCTCAATGGTCCTTTGTTTTGTTCTAGTCCTTTTCTAAAGAGTTTACACCGCAAATCGCCAGAAAACCGCATACAAAATTCTCACAAAGACCATCCACAGTTTCCGCCCAGTTTCGAACTGGGGACCTTTCACGTGTGAGGCAAACGTGATAACCACTACACTACAGAAACCTCATTACGTGAGCCATGTGCTTTTTCGAAGATGGCTCCATCCCATAATCTTTCCTGCAAGTATTGTGACAATCTGTGTAAATTCCACAAACAACAGATATGAGCTCATTCGGAATGGCATTCTGACTACAGCTCCTTGGTACAGTGGCCTTCACCTATTTCAAAAGTCCAAGGACTTTGTAGAGAATTTCAGTATGTATATTAAAAATGCCTTCATTTGTTTCCGCCCAGTTTCGAACTGGGGACCTTTCGCGTGTGAGGCGAACGTGATAACCACTACACTACGGAAACATGTCTTGTAGGTGCAGACAGAAGTATTCTGGTGCACGCTTGTTAAAAAGTGTATTAAGGAAAAGTGAGCTGAGCCCTCCTATTGTGGTAAACAGTTTAAATTTTCTGCCAAAACCCAATTGCTGTTTCTGCTCGGTTTCGAACCGAGGACCTTTCGCGTGTTAGGCGAACGTGATGACCACTACACTACAGAAACCTCATTACGTGAGACATGTGCTTTTTCGAAGATGGCTCCATCCCATAATCTTTCCTGCAAGCATTGTGACAATCTGTGTAAATTCCACAAACAACAGATAAGAGCTCATTCGGAATGGCAGTCTGACTACAGCTCCTTGGTACAGTGACCTTCACCTATTTCAAAAGTCCAAGGACTTTGTAGCGAATTTCAGTATGTATATTAAAAATGCCTTCACTTGTTTCCGCCCAGTTTCGAACTGAGGACCTTTCGCGTGTAAAGCGAACGTGATAACCACTACACTACGGAAACATGTCTTGTAAGTGCAGACAGAAGTATTCTGGTGCACGCTTGTTAAAAAGTGTATTAAGGAAAAGTGAGCTGAGCCCTCCTATTGTGGTAAACAGTTTAAATTTTCTGCCAAAACCCAATTGCTGTTTCTGCTCGGTTTCGAAACCGAGGACCTTTCGCGTGTTAGGCGAACGTGATGACCACTACACTACAGAAACCTCATTACGTGAGCCATGTGCTTTTTCGAAGATGGCTCCATCCCATAATCTTTCCTGCAAGCATTGTGACAATCTGTGTAAATTCCACAAACAACAGATAAGAGCTCATTCGGAATGGCAGTCTGACTACAGCCCCTTGGTACAGTGACCTTCACCTATTTCAAAAGTCCAAGGACTTTGTAGCGAATTGAAACAATAGACTGCCCAGTGTCCTTAAAATGGCAAAAAGCTGCTGTTTTTGGTGGCAGACTAAGCATTTGTATTACTCTACAGGAAACCTCAATGGTCCTTTGTTTTGTTCTAGTCCTTTTCTAAAGAGTTTACAACGCAAATCGCCAGAAAACCGCTATTTCAAAAGTCCAAGGACTTTGTAGCGAATTTCAGTATGTATATTAAAAATGCCTTCACTTGTTTCTGCCCAGTTTCAAACTGAGGACCTTTCGCGTGTAAAGCGAACGTGATAACCACTACACTACAGAAACTTGAAAAACAGGCCGACCTCTTTTAGTGTACACTTGTTTAAAAGCGACTGAAACAATAGACTGCCCAGTGTCCTTAAAATGGCAAAAAGCTGCTGTTTTTGGTGGCAGACTAAGCATTTGTATTACTCTACAGGAAACCTCAATGGTCCTTTGTTTTGTTCTAGTCCTTTTCTAAAGAGTTTACACCGCAAATCGCCAGAAAACCGCATACAAAATTTTCACAAAGACCATCCACAGTTTCCGCCCAGTTTCGAACTGGGGACCTTTCACGTGTGAGGCGAACGTGATAACCACTACACTACAGAAACCTCATTACGTGAGCCATGTGCTTTTTCGAAGATGGCTCCATCCCATAATCTTTCCTGCAAGCATTGTGACAATCTGTGTAAATTCCACAAACAACAGATATGAGCTCATTCGGAATGGCATTCTGACTACAGCTCCTTGGTACAGTGGCCTTCACCTATTTCAAAAGTCCAAGGACTTTGTAGAGAATTTCAGTATGTATATTAAAAATGCCTTCATTTGTTTCCGCCCAGTTTCGAACTGGGGACCTTTGCGTGTGAGGCGAACGTGATAACCACTACACTACGGAAACATGTCTTGTAGGTGCAGACAGAAGTATTCTGGTGCACGCTTGTTAAAAAGTGTATTAAGGAAAAGTGAGCTGAGCCCTCCTATTGTGGTAAACAGTTTAAATTTTCTGCCAAAACCCAATTGCTGTTTCTGCTCGGTTTCGAACCGAGGACCTTTCGCGTGTTAGGCGAACGTGATGACCACTACACTACAGAAACCTCATTACGTGAGACATGTGCTTTTTCGAAGATGGCTCCATCCCATAATCTTTCCTGCAAGCATTGTGACAATCTGTGTAAATTCCACAAACAACAGATAAGAGCTCATTCGGAATGGCATTCTGACTACAGCTCCTTGGTACAGTGGCCTTCACCTATTTCAAAAGTCCAAGGACTTTGTAGAGAATTTCAGTATGTATATTAAAAATGCCTTCATTTGTTTCCGCCCAGTTTCGAACTGGGGACCTTTCGCGTGTGAGGCGAACGTGATAACCACTACACTACGGAAACATGTCTTGTAGGTGCAGACAGAAGTATTCTGGTGCACGCTTGTTAAAAAGTGTATTAAGGAAAAGTGAGCTGAGCCCTCCTATTGTGGTAAACAGTTTAAATTTTCTGCCAAAACCCAATTGCTGTTTCTGCTCGGTTTCGAACCAAGGACCTTTCGCGTGTTAGGCGAACGTGATGACCACTACACTACAGAAACCTCATTACGTGAGCCATGTGCTTTTTCGAAGAATCTGTGCTGCAAGCATTGTGACAATCTGTGTAAATTCCACAAACAACAGATAAGAGCTCATTCGGAATGGCAGTCTGACTACAGCCCCTTGGTACAGTGACCTTCACCTATTTCAAAAGTCCAAGGACTTTGTAGCGAATTGAAACAATAGACTGCCCAGTGTCCTTAAAATGGCAAAAAGCTGCTGTTTTTGGTGGCAGACTAAGCATTTGTATTACTCTACAGGAAACCTCAATGGTCCTTTGTTTTGTTCTAGTCCTTTTCTAAAGAGTTTACACCGCAAATCGCCAGAAAACCGCATACAAAATTCTCACAAAGACCATCCACAGTTTCCGCCCAGTTTCGAACTGGGGACCTTTCACGTGTGAGGCGAACGTGATAACCACTACACTACAGAAACCTCATTACGTGAGCCATGTGCTTTTTCGAAGATGGCTCCATCCCATAATCTTTCCTGCAAGTATTGTGACAATCTGTGTAAATTCCACAAACAACAGATACGAGCTCATTCGGAATGGCATTCTGACTACAGCTCCTTGGTACAGTGGCCTTCACCTATTTCAAAAGTCCAAGGACTTTGTAGAGAATTTCAGTATGTATATTAAAAATGCCTTCATTTGTTTCCGCCCAGTTTCAAACTGGGGACCTTTCGCGTGTGAGGCGAACGTGATAACCACTACACTACGGAAACATGTCTTGTAGGTGCAGACAGAAGTATTCTGGTGCACGCTTGTTAAAAAGTGTATTAAGGAAAAGTGAACTGAGCCCTCCTATTGTGGTAAACAGTTTAAATTTTCTGCCAAAACCCAATTGCTGTTTCTGCTCGGTTTCGAACCGAGGACCTTTCACGTGTTAGGCGAACGTGATGACCACTACACTACAGAAACCTCATTACGTGAGACATGTGCTTTTTCGAAGATGGCTCCATCCCATAATCTTTCCTGCAAGCATTGTGACAATCTGTGTAAATTCCACAAACAACAGATAAGAGCTCATTCGGAATGGCAGTCTGACTACAGCTCCTTGGTACAGTGACCTTCACCTATTTCAAAAGTCCAAGGACTTTGTAGCGAATTTCAGTATGTATATTAAAAATGCCTTCACTTGTTTCCGCCCAGTTTCGAACTGAGGACCTTTCGCGTGTAAAGCGAACGTGATAACCACTACACTACGGAAACATGTCTTGTAGGTGCAGACAGAAGTATTCTGGTGCACGCTTGTTAAAAAGTGTATTATGGAAAAGTGAGCTGAGCCCTCCTATTGTGGTAAACAGTTTAAATTTTCTGCCAAAACCCAATTGCTGTTTCTGCTCGGTTTCGAACCGAGGACCTTTCGCGTGTTAGGCGAACGTGATGACCACTACACTACAGAAACCTCATTACGTGAGCCATGTGCTTTTTCGAAGATGGCTCCATCCCATAATCTTTCCTGCAAGCATTGTGACAATCTGTGTAAATTCCACAAACAACAGATAAGAGCTCATTCGGAATGGCAGTCTGACTACAGCCCCTTGGTACAGTGACCTTCACCTATTTCAAAAGTCCAAGGACTTTGTAGCGAATTGAAACAATAGACTGCCCAGTGTCCTTAAAATGGCAAAAAGCTGCTGTTTTTGGTGGCAGACTAAGCATTTGTATTACTCTACAGGAAACCTCAATGGTCCTTTGTTTTGTTCTAGTCCTTTTCTAAAGAGTTTACAACGCAAATCGCCAGAAAACCGCTATTTCAAAAGTCCAAGAACTTTGTAGCGAATTTCAGTATGTATATTAAAAATGCCTTCACTTGTTTCCGCCCAGTTTCAAACTGAGGACCTTTCGCGTGTAAAGCGAACGTGATAACCACTACACTACGGAAACTTGAAAAACAGGCCGACCTCTTTTAGTGTACACTTGTTCAAAAGCGACTGAAACAATAGACTGCCCAGTGTCCTTAAAATGGCAAAAAGCTGCTGTTTTTGGTGGCAGACTAAGCATTTGTATTACTCTACAGGAAACCTCAATGGTCCTTTGTTTTGTTCTAGTCCTTTTCTAAAGAGTTTACACCGCAAATCGCCAGAAAACCGCATACAAAATTTTCACAAAGACCATCCACAGTTTCCACCCAGTTTCGAACTGGGGACCTTTCGCGTGTGAGGCGAACGTGATAACCACTACACTACAGAAACCTCATTACGTGAGCCATGTGCTTTTTCGAAGATGGCTCCATCCCATAATCTTTCCTGCAAGCATTGTGACAATCTGTGTAAATTCCACAAACAACAGATAAGAGCTCATTCGGAATGGCAGTCTGACTACAGCTCCTTGGTACAGTGACCTTCACCTATTTCAAAAGTCCAAGGACTTTGTAGCGAATTTCAGTATGTATATTAAAAATGCCTTCACTTGTTTCCGCCCAGTTTCGAACTGAGGACCTTTCGCGTGTAAAGCGAACGTGATAACCACTACACTACAGAAACTTGAAAAACAGGCCGACCTCTTTTAGTGTACACTTGTTTAAAAGCGACTGAAACAATAGACTGCCCAGTGTCCTTAAAATGGCAAAAAGCTGCTGTTTTTGGTGGCAGACTAAGCATTTGTATTACTCTACAGGAAACCTCAATGGTCCTTTGTTTTGTTCTAGTCCTTTTCTAAAGAGTTTACAACGCAAATCGCCAGAAAACCGCTATTTCAAAAGTCCAAGAACTTTGTAGCGAATTTCAGTATGTATATTAAAAATGCCTTCACTTGTTTCCGCCCAGTTTCAAACTGAGGACCTTTCGCGTGTAAAGCGAACGTGATAACCACTACACTACGGAAACTTGAAAAACAGGCCGACCTCTTTTAGTGTACACTTGTTCAAAAGCGACTGAAACAATAGACTGCCCAGTGTCCTTAAAATGGCAAAAAGCTGCTGTTTTTGGTGGCAGACTGAAGCATTTGTATTACTCTACAGGAAACCTCAATGGTCCTTTGTTTTGTTCTAGTCCTTTTCTAAAGAGTTTACACCGCAAATCGCCAGAAAACCGCATACAAAATTTTCACAAAGACCATCCACAGTTTCCACCCAGTTTCGAACTGGGGACCTTTCGCGTGTGAGGCGAACGTGATAACCACTACACTACAGAAACCTCATTACGTGAGCCATGTGCTTTTTCGAAGATGGCTCCATCCCATAATCTTTCCTGCAAGCATTGTGACAATCTGTGTAAATTCCACAAACAACAGATAAGAGCTCATTCGGAATGGCAGTCTGACTACAGCCCCTTGGTACAGTGACCTTCACCTATTTCAAAAGTCCAAGGACTTTGTAGCGAATTGAAACAATAGACTGCCCAGTGTCCTTAAAATGGCAAAAAGCTGCTGTTTTTGGTGGCAGACTAAGCATTTGTATTACTCTACAGGAAACCTCAATGGTCCTTTGTTTTGTTCTAGTCCTTTTCTAAAGAGTTTACAACGCAAATCGCCAGAAAACCGCTATTTCAAAAGTCCAAGGACTTTGTAGCGAATTTCAGTATGTATATTAAAAATGCCTTCACTTGTTTCTGCCCAGTTTCGAACTGAGGACCTTTCGCGTGTAAAGCGAACGTGATAACCACTACACTACAGAAACTTGAAAAACAGGCCGACCTCTTTTAGTGTACACTTGTTTAAAAGCGACTGAAACAATAGACTGCCCAGTGTCCTTAAAATGGCAAAAAGCTGCTGTTTTTGGTGGCAGACTAAGCATTTGTATTACTCTACAGGAAACCTCAATGGTCCTTTGTTTTGTTCTAGTCCTTTTCTAAAGAGTTTACACCGCAAATCGCCAGAAAACCGCATACAAAATTTTCACAAAGACCATCCACAGTTTCCGCCCAGTTTCGAACTGGGGACCTTTCGCGTGTGAGGCGAACGTGATAACCACTACACTACAGAAACCTCATTACGTGAGCCATGTGCTTTTTCGAAGATGGCTCCATCCCATAATCTTTCCTGCAAGCATTGTGACAATCTGTGTAAATTCCACAAACAACAGATAAGAGCTCATTCGGAATGGCAGTCTGACTACAGCCCCTTGGTACAGTGACCTTCACCTATTTCAAAAGTCCAAGGACTTTGTAGCGAATTGAAACAATAGACTGCCCAGTGTCCTTAAAATGGCAAAAAGCTGCTGTTTTTGGTGGCAGACTAAGCATTTGTATTACTCTACAGGAAACCTCAATGGTCCTTTGTTTTGTTCTAGTCCTTTTCTAAAGAGTTTACACCGCAAATCGCCAGAAAACCGCATACAAAATTCTCACAAAGACCATCCACAGTTTCCGCCCAGTTTCGAACTGGGGACCTTTCGCGTGTGAGGCAAACGTGATAACCACTACACTACAGAAACCTCATTACATGAGCCATGTGCTTTTTCGAAGATGGCTCCATCCCATAATCTTTCCTGCAAGTATTGTGACAATCTGTGTAAATTCCACAAACAACAGATATGAGCTCATTCGGAATGGCATTCTGACTACAGCTCCTTGGTACAGTGGCCTTCACCTATTTCAAAAGTCCAAGGACTTTGTAGAGAATTTCAGTATGTATATTAAAAATGCCTTCATTTGTTTCCGCCCAGTTTCAAACTGGGGACCTTTCGCGTGTGAGGCGAACGTGATAACCACTACACTACGGAAACATGTCTTGTAGGTGCAGACAGAAGTATTCTGGTGCACGCTTGTTAAAAAGTGTATTAAGGAAAAGTGAGCTGAGCCCTCCTATTGTGGTAAACAGTTTAAATTTTCTGCCAAAACCCAATTGCTGTTTCTGCTCGGTTTCGAACCGAGGAACTTTCGCGTGTTAGGCGAACGTGATGACCACTACACTACGGAAACATGTCTTTTAGGTGCAGACAGAAGTATTCTGGTGCACGCTTGTTAAAAAGTGTATTAAGGAAAAGTGAGCTGAGCCCTCCTATTGTGGTAAACAGTTTAAATTTTCTGCCAAAACCCAATTGCTGTTTCTGCTCGGTTTCGAACCGAGGACCTTTCGCGTGTTAGGCGAACGTGATGACCACTACACTACAGAAACCTCATTACGTGAGACATGTGCTTTTTCGAAGATGGCTCCATCCAATAATCTTTCCTGCAAGCATTGTAACAATCTGTGTAAATTCCACAAACAACAGATATGAGCTCATTCGGAATGGCATTCTGACTACAGCTCCTTGGTACAGTGGCCTTCACCTATTTCAAAAGTCCAAGGACTTTGTAGCGAATTGAAACAATAGACTGCCCAGTGTCCTTAAAATGGCAAAAAGCTGCTGTTTTTGGTGGCAGACTAAGCATTTGTATTACTCTACAGGAAACCTCAATGGTCCTTTGTTTTGTTCTAGTCCTTTTCTAAAGAGTTTACACCGCAAATCGCCAGAAAACCGCATACAAAATTTTCACAAAGACCATCCACAGTTTCCGCCCAGTTTCGAACTGGGGACCTTTCACGTGTGAGGCGAACGTGATAACCACTACACTACAGAAACCTCATTACATGAGCCATGTGCTTTTTCGAAGATGGCTCCATCCCATAATCTTTCCTGCAAGCATTGTGACAATCTGTGTAAATTCCACAAACAACAGATATGAGCTCATTCGGAATGGCATTCTGACTACAGCCCCTTGGTACAGTGGCCTTCACCTATTTCAAAAGTCCAAGGACTTTGTAGCGAATTGAAACAATAGACTGCCCAGTGTCCTTAAAATGGCAAAAAGCTGCTGTTTTTGGTGGCAGACTAAGCATTTGTATTACTCTACAGGAAACCTCAATGGTCCTTTGTTTTGTTCTAGTCCTTTTCTAAAGAGTTTACACCGCAAATCGCCAGAAAACCGCATACAAAATTCTCACAAAGACCATCCACAGTTTCCGCCCAGTTTCGAACTGGGGACCTTTCGCGTGTGAGGCGAACGTGATAACCACTACACTACAGAAACCTCATTACATGAGCCATGTGCTTTTTCGAAGATGGCTCCATCCCATAATCTTTCCTGCAAGTATTGTGACAATCTGTGTAAATTCCACAAACAACAGATATGAGCTCATTCGGAATGGCATTCTGACTACAGCTCCTTGGTACAGTGGCCTTCACCTATTTCAAAAGTCCAAGGACTTTGTAGAGAATTTCAGTATGTATATTAAAAATGCCTTCATTTGTTTCCGCCCAGTTTCGAACTGGGGACCTTTCGCGTGTGAGGCGAACGTGATAACCACTACACTACGGAAACATGTCTTGTAGGTGCAGACAGAAGTATTCTGGTGCACGCTTGTTAAAAAGTGTATTAAGGAAAAGTGAGCTGAGCCCTCCTATTGTGGTAAACAGTTTAAATTTTCTGCCAAAACCCAATTGCTGTTTCTGCTCGGTTTCGAACCGAGGACCTTTCGCGTGTTAGGCGAACGTGATGACCACTACACTACAGAAACCTCATTACGTGAGCCATGTGCTTTTTCGAAGATGGCTCCATCCCATAATCTTTCCTGCAAGCATTGTGACAATCTGTGTAAATTCCACAAACAACAGATAAGAGCTCATTCGGAATGGCAGTCTGACTACAGCTCCTTGGTACAGTGACCTTCACCTATTTCAAAAGTCCAAGGACTTTGTAGCGAATTTCAGTATGTATATTAAAAATGCCTTCACTTGTTTCCGCCCAGTTTCGAACTGAGGACCTTTCGCGTGTAAAGCGAACGTGATAACCACTACACTACGGAAACATGTCTTGTAGGTGCAGACAGAAGTATTCTGGTGCACGCTTGTTAAAAAGTGTATTAAGGAAAAGTGAGCTGAGCCCTCCTATTGTGGTAAACAGTTTAAATTTTCTGCCAAAACCCAATTGCTGTTTCTGCTCGGTTTCGAACCGAGGACCTTTCGCGTGTTAGGCGAACGTGATGACCACTACACTACAGAAACCTCATTACGTGAGCCATGTGCTTTTTCGAAGATGGCTCCATCCCATAATCTTTCCTGCAAGCATTGTGACAATCTGTGTAAATTCCACAAACAACAGATAAGAGCTCATTCGGAATGGCAGTCTGACTACAGCTCCTTGGTACAGTGACCTTCACCTATTTCAAAAGTCCAAGGACTTTGTAGCGAATTTCAGTATGTATATTAAAAATGCCTTCACTTGTTTCCGCCCAGTTTCGAACTGAGGACCTTTCGCGTGTAAAGCGAACGTGATAACCACTACACTACGGAAACATGTCTTGTAGGTGCAGACAGAAGTATTCTGGTGCACGCTTGTTAAAAAGTGTATTAAGGAAAAGTGAGCTGAGCCCTCCTATTGTGGTAAACAGTTTAAATTTTCTGCCAAAACCCAATTGCTGTTTCTGCTCGGTTTCGAACCGAGGACCTTTCGCGTGTTAGGCGAACGTGATGACCACTACACTACAGAAACCTCATTACGTGAGCCATGTGCTTTTTCGAAGATGGCTCCATCCCATAATCTTTCCTGCAAGCATTGTGACAATCTGTGTAAATTCCACAAACAACAGATAAGAGCTCATTCGGAATGGCAGTCTGACTACAGCCCCTTGGTACAGTGACCTTCACCTATTTCAAAAGTCCAAGGACTTTGTAGCGAATTGAAACAATAGACTGCCCAGTGTCCTTAAAATGGCAAAAAGCTGCTGTTTTTGGTGGCAGACTAAGCATTTGTATTACTCTACAGGAAACCTCAATGGTCCTTTGTTTTGTTCTAGTCCTTTTCTAAAGAGTTTACAACGCAAATCGCCAGAAAACCGCTATTTCAAAAGTCCAAGGACTTTGTAGCGAATTTCAGTATGTATATTAAAAATGCCTTCACTTGTTTCTGCCCAGTTTCGAACTGAGGACCTTTCGCGTGTAAAGCGAACGTGATAACCACTACACTACAGAAACTTGAAAAACAGGCCGACCTCTTTTAGTGTACACTTGTTTAAAAGCGACTGAAACAATAGACTGCCCAGTGTCCTTAAAATGGCAAAAAGCTGCTGTTTTTGGTGGCAGACTAAGCATTTGTATTACTCTACAGGAAACCTCAATGGTCCTTTGTTTTGTTCTAGTCCTTTTCTAAAGAGTTTACACCGCAAATCGCCAGAAAACCGCATACAAAATTTTCACAAAGACCATCCACAGTTTCCGCCCAGTTTCGAACTGGGGACCTTTCGCGTGTGAGGCGAACGTGATAACCACTACACTACAGAAACCTCATTACGTGAGCCATGTGCTTTTTCGAAGATGGCTCCATCCCATAATCTTTCCTGCAAGCATTGTGACAATCTGTGTAAATTCCACAAACAACAGATAAGAGCTCATTCGGAATGGCAGTCTGACTACAGCCCCTTGGTACAGTGACCTTCACCTATTTCAAAAGTCCAAGGAGTTTGTAGCGAATTGAAACAATAGACTGCCCAGTGTCCTTAAAATGGCAAAAAGCTGCTGTTTTTGGTGGCAGACTAAGCATTTGTATTACTCTACAGGAAACCTCAATGGTCCTTTGTTTTGTTCTAGTCCTTTTCTAAAGAGTTTACACCGCAAATCGCCAGAAAACCGCATACAAAATTCTCACAAAGACCATCCACAGTTTCCGCCCAGTTTCGAACTGGGGACCTTTCGCGTGTGAGGCAAACGTGATAACCACTACACTACAGAAACCTCATTACATGAGCCATGTGCTTTTTCGAAGATGGCTCCATCCCATAATCTTTCCTGCAAGTATTGTGACAATCTGTGTAAATTCCACAAACAACAGATATGAGCTCATTCGGAATGGCATTCTGACTACAGCTCCTTGGTACAGTGGCCTTCACCTATTTCAAAAGTCCAAGGACTTTGTAGAGAATTTCAGTATGTATATTAAAAATGCCTTCATTTGTTTCCGCCCAGTTTCGAACTGGGGACCTTTCGCGTGTGAGGCGAACGTGATAACCACTACACTACGGAAACATGTCTTGTAGGTGCAGACAGAAGTATTCTGGTGCACGCTTGTTAAAAAGTGTATTAAGGAAAAGTGAGCTGAGCCCTCCTATTGTGGTAAACAGTTTAAATTTTCTGCCAAAACCCAATTGCTGTTTCTGCTCGGTTTCGAACCGAGGAACTTTCGCGTGTTAGGCGAACGTGATGACCACTACACTACGGAAACATGTCTTGTAGGTGCAGACAGAAGTATTCTGGTGCACGCTTGTTAAAAAGTGTATTAAGGAAAAGTGAGCTGAGCCCTCCTATTGTGGTAAACAGTTTAAATTTTCTGCCAAAACCCAATTGCTGTTTCTGCTCGGTTTCGAACCGAGGACCTTTCGCGTGTTAGGCGAACGTGATGACCACTACACTACAGAAACCTCATTACGTGAGCCATGTGCTTTTTCGAAGATGGCTCCATCCCATAATCTTTCCTGCAAGCATTGTGACAATCTGTGTAAATTCCACAAACAACAGATAAGAGCTCATTCGGAATGGCAGTCTGACTACAGCCCCTTGGTACAGTGACCTTCACCTATTTCAAAAGTCCAAGGACTTTGTAGCGAATTGAAACAATAGACTGCCCAGTGTCCTTAAAATGGCAAAAAGCTGCTGTTTTTGGTGGCAGACTAAGCATTTGTATTACTCTACAGGAAACCTCAATGGTCCTTTGTTTTGTTCTAGTCCTTTTCTAAAGAGTTTACACCGCAAATCGCCAGAAAACCGCATACAAAATTCTCACAAAGACCATCCACAGTTTCCGCCCAGTTTCGAACTGGGGACCTTTCGCGTGTGAGGCAAACGTGATAACCACTACACTACAGAAACCTCATTACATGAGCCATGTGCTTTTTCGAAGATGGCTCCATCCCATAATCTTTCCTGCAAGTATTGTGACAATCTGTGTAAATTCCACAAACAACAGATATGAGCTCATTCGGAATGGCATTCTGACTACAGCTCCTTGGTACAGTGGCCTTCACCTATTTCAAAAGTCCAAGGACTTTGTAGAGAATTTCAGTATGTATATTAAAAATGCCTTCATTTGTTTCCGCCCAGTTTCGAACTGGGGACCTTTCGCGTGTGAGGCGAACGTGATAACCACTACACTACGGAAACATGTCTTGTAGGTGCAGACAGAAGTATTCTGGTGCACGCTTGTTAAAAAGTGTATTAAGGAAAAGTGAGCTGAGCCCTCCTATTGTGGTAAACAGTTTAAATTTTCTGCCAAAACCCAATTGCTGTTTCTGCTCGGTTTCGAACCGAGGACCTTTCGCGTGTTAGGCGAACGTGATGACCACTACACTACAGAAACCTCATTACGTGAGCCATGTGCTTTTTCGAAGATGGCTCCATCCCATAATCTTTCCTGCAAGCATTGTGACAATCTGTGTAAATTCCACAAACAACAGATAAGAGCTCATTCGGAATGGCAGTCTGACTACAGCTCCTTGGTACAGTGACCTTCACCTATTTCAAAAGTCCAAGGACTTTGTAGCGAATTTCAGTATGTATATTAAAAATGCCTTCACTTGTTTCCGCCCAGTTTCGAACTGAGGACCTTTCACGTGTAAAGCGAACGTGATAACCACTACACTACGGAAACATGTCTTGTAGGTGCAGACAGAAGTATTCTGGTGCACGCTTGTTAAAAAGTGTATTAAGGAAAAGTGAGCTGAGCCCTCCTATTGTGGTAAACAGTTTAAATTTTCTGCCAAAACCCAATTGCTGTTTCTGCTCGGTTTCGAACCAAGGACCTTTCGCGTGTTAGGCGAACGTGATGACCACTACACTACAGAAACCTCATTACATGAGCCATGTGCTTTTTCGAAGATGGCTCCATCCCATAATCTTTCCTGCAAGCATTGTGACAATCTGTGTAAATTCCACAAACAACAGATAAGAGCTCATTCGGAATGGCATTCTGACTACAGCTCCTTGTTACAGTGGCCTTCACCTATTTCAAAAGTCCAAGGACTTTGTAGAGAATTTCAGTATGTATATTAAAAATGCCTTCATTTGTTTCCGCCCAGTTTCGAACTGGGGACCTTTCGCGTGTGAGGCGAACGTGATAACCACTACACTACGGAAACATGTCTTGTAGGTGCAGACAGAAGTATTCTGGTGCACGCTTGTTAAAAAGTGTATTAAGGAAAAGTGAGCTGAGCCCTCCTATTGTGGTAAACAGTTTAAATTTTCTGCCAAAACCCAATTGCTGTTTCTGCTCGGTTTCGAACCGAGGACCTTTCGCGTGTTAGGCGAACGTGATGACCACTACACTACAGAAACCTCATTACGTGAGCCATGTGCTTTTTCGAAGATGGCTCCATCCCATAATCTTTCCTGCAAGCATTGTGACAATCTGTGTAAATTCCACAAACAACAGATAAGAGCTCATTCGGAATGGCAGTCTGACTACAGCCCCTTGGTACAGTGACCTTCACCTATTTCAAAAGTCCAAGGACTTTGTAGCGAATTGAAACAATAGACTGCCCAGTGTCCTTAAAATGGCAAAAAGCTGCTGTTTTTGGTGGCAGACTAAGCATTTGTATTACTCTACAGGAAACCTCAATGGTCCTTTGTTTTGTTCTAGTCCTTTTCTAAAGAGTTTACACCGCAAATCGCCAGAAAACCGCATACAAAATTTTCACAAAGACCATCCACAGTTTCCGCCCAGTTTCGAACTGGGGACCTTTCGCGTGTGAGGCAAACGTGATAACCACTACACTACAGAAACCTCATTACATGAGCCATGTGCTTTTTCGAAGATTGCTCCATCCCATAATCTTTCCTGCAAGTATTGTGACAATCTGTGTAAATTCCACAAACAACAGATATGAGCTCATTCGGAATGGCAGTCTGACTACAGCCCCTTGGTACAGTGACCTTCACCTATTTCAAAAGTCCAAGGAGTTTGTAGCGAATTGAAACAATAGACTGCCCAGTGTCCTTAAAATGGCAAAAAGCTGCTGTTTTTGGTGGCAGACTGTAGATTCAAAATTCTTGCTTCCCCCTTATTAATTAGTTTCATAAAAGACACCAGTCGTTCTGCCAATATATCTTATTTATTTTACCAATTTATATAAGACATAAGGGAGAGAGAGTGATAAGGAACAGCAAAAGATCTTCATTCTGCTTCTCTGGATTTCTCTCTCTGACTTGAACAAAGAGGATTCAGTTCATATAGGCTGATAAAAAAAACCTAACTACATTACCAGAAACATGTGGTTCCCATTAACGTTGGAATGTATATTCTGCTCGATGGAAAAACACTGCATATACATTAAAGTCCCCAAAGTCTCTCAAAGTCTCCCTCATACAGTACAGTATTCAGAAAAGAATGATTCATAAAACAAAATGATTACAAAATGATTATGAATGTATATGAAAAGTATAAAACACATGCATAATACTACTGATTATGATTATTAATAAAACAAAAATAAAATAAAACATTAAAAGATGAAATTGTGAAAAGATGAAATTGTGAGTCTTCAGTCCCTCCTCTGGAACTACGGCCGTCAGTTCCACACCATCATCTCGAGGTGGCCAACCTATTGAAGTGATAGTGGTGAGGAGAAATAGTAGACCAAGACATAGACATAAAAGAACAGAAGAATGGAAAAGAAAAGAAAACAAATAACAAAGAACCCCAACCCGTGTTATGTCCCCGCAAACTATGTGTCAATTAACGTCTATGTGTAAGCATGTAAAATGAACCCCAATCATCTAAGAAAAGAAAAACTAAAAAATCTTCTGCCCGTGCCTGAACTCATTAATTAATTAACTCGTTAATTAATTAAATCCTTCAGTTCCGTGCTCCAAAACAACAAACCAAAATAAACATTGATGTTAAAGGGTCCTATCCCTTGGGGTTGAAAATCAGTAAGCGGGTGTTCATTGTTTGTAAGGTTGTGTTTTGTATGTAGTGTAGCGTATAAAATCTCCTATTTCACTCTGTATTTCCCATTCTCGGTTCTATCCATTTGGTTAGCAATAACCAATCTGACAGGTTTGGCACTTCTCTTTCCTGTGACATATATGATAAGTTTTATCACTAACAGAAACACGAAAACTCCTACCATAGTCAAAACTATCCATTCTGACCATGATAAATTCCCTGGAATTCGAGCTAATTTCCTCTCAGACATCAATTTAGCTACTCCATTCGCTACGATAACATGTCCCATTGCTTGAATTCCCTCCTCTTGAGCTGCCTTAACACTCGCTTTAACTCTCTTAACCATTTCAAAGAGTTCATAATTCCTTTCTTCTACCAAATCATTATTCCACCACTGTGGATCTAACTGCAACAATTGCACATGTGGAACATGAATTCCACCCAATTGAAGAGGATAGAGAATCTCAACGCAAAATGGATCAGAAGGAATCGGACATAACTTTCCTCCGTATATCATATTTTCATTTATTCCGTCATGTAATATACACCACTGTGCTTCTGACACCTGCCAAGCACCTGTGGCTTGATCTAAAGGAACTACTTCCCAAACTGCAGATCCATTAAGAGATAGACTAAACATCGTAGAGCATGAGCAAATTACCCACTCATGTTCCTCAACACAACAATCTGTAGTAGAAATCATTGGTATTTCACCGTCAGCCCAATATCCATTCCTTCCTAATCTAATTACTGAATTTCCTTGTCTAACCCCCATTGATTGGAACCGTCTAACTGTCATAATATTGCGCTTCCCATATTGAGGCCAGACCATAATCAAAGGTAATGTTCCAGAACCTGACAACGAATCTTCATTAATTGCGATTTTAACTAATGGAGCATGTTTAATAGAAGTCAAATTAAGTTGCTTACCGAAAACTAGTAACAAAGATTCCGCTATTCGCTCAGGAACTTGACCCATTCGAATAACCTGAATATCCTCTACCATTTGATCCTTCAAATTCTGAGCCAAAAATAAACACGCCGCGCGGTGTGTCTCAAAATTAGACGATTTCACTAATGCATCAGCCAATTCCCTCGCTGCGTCATTAAGATGCTGACCAGCTGCTATAATATGTAGAGAACCTTGAAGAGCCTCAGTAAGTCCTTTCCCGGTCATTGTTCCCACCCACTGAGTGTACTCACTTAATTGGTTCATCTGAGCAGTGTTACTAATTGAATTGACAGAGCCAAATACCCCCGCTATGTCTCCCCATATACTTCGAGGTTTACGATTTCGACTTCCCAGAGGATCCTTAGAGGTATAATATTTAATTTCTTTTTCCAACCAACTCCTAATTTTTGTGAAATTTCCACAATAGGACTGATCATAAACAGTAAGAAGAGACATCAAGTTATAATTAATGCGTTGTCGCACCATGTGGGCTTCGTTTATCAAGGTTTTGGTTTCCTTTGCTAACAATATACCATGAGCTGGTGCAATAGTTGTACTTGGGCATGTTTTAGCTTTGTTTGTCTTTTCCGCGGAAAGGTAAAAACACCGTCCAATTTCCCCAGTTGGATTTCTCTCTCTGACTTGAACAAAGAGGATTCAGTTCATATAGGCTGATAAAAAAAACCTAACTACATTACCAGAAACATGTGGTTCCCATTAACATTGAAATGTATATTCTGCTCGATGGAAAAACACTGCATATACATTAAAGTCCCCAAAGTCTCTCAAAGTCTCTCCTCATACAGTAAAGTATTCAGAAAAAGAATGATTCATAAAACAAAATGATTACAAAATGATTATGAATGTATATGAAAAGTATAAAACACATGCATAATACTACTGATTATGATTATTAATAAAACAAAAATAAAATAAAACATTAAAAGATGAAATTGTGAAAAGATGAAATTGTGAGTCTTCACAGACTAAGCATTTGTATTACTCTACAGGAAACCTCAATGGTCCTTTGTTTTGTTCTAGTCCTTTTCTAAAGAGTTTACACCGCAAATCGCCAGAAAACCGCATACAAAATTCTCACAAAGACCATCCACAGTTTCCGCCCAGTTTCGAACTGGGGACCTTTCGCGTGTGAGGCAAACGTGATAACCACTACACTACAGAAACCTCATTACATGAGCCATGTGCTTTTTCGAAGATGGCTCCATCCCATAATCTTTCCTGCAAGTATTGTGACAATCTGTGTAAATTCCACAAACAACAGATATGAGCTCATTCGGAATGGCATTCTGACTACAGCTCCTTGGTACAGTGGCCTTCACCTATTTCAAAAGTCCAAGGACTTTGTAGAGAATTTCAGTATGTATATTAAAAATGCCTTCATTTGTTTCCGCCCAGTTTCGAACTGGGGACCTTTCGCGTGTGAGGCGAACGTGATAACCACTACACTACGGAAACATGTCTTGTAGGTGCAGACAGAAGTATTCTGGTGCACGCTTGTTAAAAAGTGTATTAAGGAAAAGTGAGCTGAGCCTTCCTATTGTGGTAAACAGTTTAAATTTTCTGCCAAAACCCAATTGCTGTTTCTGCTCGGTTTCGAACCGAGGACCTTTCGCGTGTTAGGCGAACGTGATGACCACTACACTACAGAAACCTCATTACGTGAGCCATGTGCTTTTTCGAAGATGGCTCCATCCCATCATCTTTCCTGCAAGCATTGTGACAATCTGTGTAAATTCCACAAACAACAGATAAGAGCTTATTCGGAATGGCAGTCTGACTACAGCCCCTTGGTACAGTGACCTTCACCTATTTCAAAAGTCCAAGGACTTTGTAGCGAATCGAAACAATACAGTGGGTAGCCAACCAGAATGCCTATTGCCGCCGATAGTTTGGACCGCGGCAGCTTGCCGCATTTCAAGGTCGTTCGCGAAATGACCGCCAGGTGGCGCAAAGGGGCATTTAGCAAAACAGCCGCAATTGCAGCGGGGCTATGTCAGTTAACAGTAAGGATGAAATACTACAACTATGGCAATTTCCAAATAACCAACAAACATGAAAAATTAAAACAAGAGCTATTTGCATTTTCTGTAGGCTACAATAATGAAACAAACAAAGATTTGGCGAAGTTGAAACTGCATGTTAAAGTAATAATTGTATTATTAATTAAAGACATATAGACGTTTATTTGTACGAACTATTAGGCTATATATCTCTGTTTGTATCTGTTTATTAAAAAACACAGCACAAGGTCTTGTAAAAAAAACAAGAATGAGACTGACTGAATATGTAAAAAATAAACAAACGAAACAGAATAGAACAAACTTTTAGAACAAAAAATAATAAAAATAAAATTATTTAGCCTACAACAGATTCGGTTAAATTTAACGAAAGCAAAACTTAATTAAGTAAAAGTACATTTAAACAGAATATACTGTAACAAACTTTTAGAGCAGAACATTTTATGAATCAAAAGTTAAAATAGGCCTCTCTTGCAGTCAGTGGAAATTAATTAGAGAACTTAAAAGGCTAGCCCACTCCATGATTTTTGGTCATACAGATAATATGTCATCTTTTAAAACTGTAAAAGGTCTACAATATGCTAACGATAAAACAGAGTAAATTTATGGCCGAGTGTTCAGAACTTACTGTTCGATCATTTAGATGACACGGGGTTCAAATCCCGAAACAAACTTGGGACTTTAGTAAATTTTGTATTAGCCTATTAATGCATTTTAAATCCTATTATTAATGAAGAGAGATTTGTCTAGTTCTAAAACTGTGTTACAGCATATAGTTTTTGCTTATATTTATAAAAATAAAATTGTATATTTTATATGTATATCTCGTATATTTTCCCCCTCATCAAAACATATACAACCACTGATAAACATAATATCAATTCAACCACTGATACACATTATTGGTTTTGATGAGAAAAAAAAAAAAAACTATACGAGTGGCGGATTAGAACCTGGAATCTCCATAGTTCCTGTACACGCTAGGCAGAAATTCTACCACTGGACCATCACTGTACAGGTTTAATAGGGCGTAATCACTGTACTCGGACATTGTGCTTAATTTTATTTATGTACATCAGGAAGCTACAGGACATCGTCTTTCAAAACATGACCTACTCACAAGAGAGAAAAAGAATGAATGCTGTCATTGTACCCAGCACTTTTGAAAATGCCCTTCCGAGTACGTCTCTGTCCCCAGCACATTTCAAACCAAACTGACGCCCATGCATCTTTACCTTTGTAGTCTACACACACACGTTAAAACAAACACACATATTTCGCCATTTAATGTAACACTTTAGGAAACAAGACTTTGGAAATATGTACGTTAAAATTAATATGAGCATATCATATGGAGATCCTTCATTCATGTGCCTCCGCATTAATGCTTGAGGCTTGGGAGCTCAGTTGTGAGCCGGGGAAAAAACAACATATTGCCAGCCTCATCTCAGGAGCTTGCTAGAGTTAGCTTAAAGTGGGGAGGGCGCATATTTTGCATTTGAATGGTGTTTGACATTCTAAAACATTTAACGCGTGACACGAACACACAACTAGTCAATGTTTATAAGATAAATGTCTCTCAACCATTAAAGAAAAACGTGAGACGGACTTGACACAACTTTTTGTGGAAAGACAATTTTTTGTGGAAAGACAATTTTTACTTCAATAAAAATAGTAACCCAGCATTTGTGCCCTAAAAAATGGGAATTCCATTTTTTTTTGCTGTCACAACTTGAAATATAAATTCCCAGAGAATGTATTTATTAGAAAAATATATTCCTAATGTAATAAATTTTTCTTCGTGTTGACGTTGTTATAATTTTAGCATCCGTATATAAATATAGATTATGGTTTTTAGACTTATGGATTTATGGATTCAAATAATAATACATAAAAATAATATATGTTTTTAGATTTATAGCTAGCCTATATGATGTTCTTACAGTTTTAGATTAAAAAACATGGTTTGGAAAATATATTCATATAAAAATCTAAAATTGTATTTTTGTGCATTTTTCATAAGAATAAAATAAAAAAAATGCATATAACTTTTAACTTCCAAAGCTTGCAAGATGTAGCTAGTTTAATGTGACAGTGTTTCTTTTTTAGGTCTATGCTAAAAAGTTAATTAATGGATAATATAATTTAGTAGCCTACAATAAAATCCCTGAAAAATACAGAATGTAAAATCCAACACATTATCGAAAAAAAAAAAAATCTAAAACATTTAATGGTGACGCACACACACAACTAGTCAATGTTTATGATAAGATAAATGTTTAATGTGACAGTGTTTCTTTTTTAGGTCATAAATTTGTTCTTTTTTAGAACGAATTTATCAGCCGATGACAGGGGCACTGACCATTCTAATCTTACCGGTGTGATCATTTCAAATAAAACTATATATTTTTGGAAGTCTTTTGGAAGCTAAAGTAGGCTACATTTAAATTTAATTTGCCTCAAAAATCTGAAAGGGCACGTGCCCCTCTGTTTGAATAGGCGCCTCTGATCGTTTCATAATGGTTTTCACTTTTGATTCACACCTTTGCAACCCCGCCCACATTTCACAGCCATAAAAACGGCAAGTGCCACATATCTTTATCAGAACTTCTTTTCTGAATTGAAATAAAAAATAGTGTTTTTACAAGAAAAAATAGTGTTTTTATTATTATTATTATTATTATGCAGATGTTAATTCAGTCATTTTTGTTGGATAAAAAGGTCCCTAATGTAAATGGAAATGCATGGTAATTTTATTTTATAAATATAAAATATAGGCTAGACAAAAAAGGGGGTAAAAAAGTTTTAGAACTATTGACAAATCTCTCTGCATTAATAATAAAAAAGTAGACCATGTTTGTTCGGATTCAAACTTAATCAATTTTAGTGTTCTTTTACATTTTCATTTGTTTTTATATTGAAAGTAATACTACTTAGTTAGTCTGTCAAGTCAACAAAATCAGTCTCCCATTGCTATGGCCAGGTATCACTGTCAGTCAACTTCACAAAACAATAATTTAGCAGATTAAAGACGAGCATCATTATTTTCATTTTCTGACGTGATCAGCTTTAAAAAAAAGTATTTTCATTTCCCTCATCAGTTTGGTCGTGCAGCGGCTCTACATGGAATCTAGCAAATTTACGTTAAAGTGGCATTGATGATAATTAAACAAAACGCTTGACATTAAATAAATAAACAGTTAATGAACTCGCTAATAAACAGTTACATATTTAAGCATCAAGAACGTAAAACATAAAACATAATAAAACATAAAAACATAAATGAAGTTGGCCAACAGTATATTGGCCACAGTGAGATTCGATCTCGGATCGCTTGAAGCGCAGTGAGATTTATGTTGTTGCGTTACCCACTGAGCTACCGTCTGAACACTATTAGGTCTCGTCTTATGCTCTTCCTTAGCCCCATTGATAGCCTAATATATATATATATTCTGTTGCAATGTTTTATGTTGTAATGTTTTTACTATTTATTCAATTTAATTTCAGTATTGTGATTATGAATTTGTTTATGTTTCACTTGAATTCATCTGTTACCAGCTTTCAATCGCTCTGAATGAGCCGCGGCGCGGCGTTAGATTACGCAATAGAGAGAATAAACGGACACATTTCAAAGTCTGTGATTGTAGCGCCGCTTAGCGGTAAAAGGCAGCAAATACAGATCCGAATTTCACCGCCGCGGAGCGACGGCGGTAAAAGTATTATTCTGGTTGAGTAACCACTGTAGACTGCCCAGTGTCCTTAAAATGGCAAAAAGCTGCTGTTTTGGGGCAGACTAAGCATTTGTATTACTCTACAGGAAACCACAATGGTCCTTTGTTTTGTTCTAGTCCTTTTCTAAAGGTCTACA
>JAQIUQ010002739.1:0-15597 GCA_030378365.1 Hybognathus amarus | reverse complement strand
ATTACCTATGTAGGGTAGTTCCTTATATTTTTACTTTAGAAAGACTGTTTCAGATTATGAATGTAGCCTGAATTCCTGGATAATTATTTGATAATTCTTTATTAATTACTAATGGGTTTCCATATTTTCACTTTAGAATACTGTTCCAGCTTCTAAGTAATTCCTGCAGAATTATTTGATACTTATTTATTAATTACTAATAAGTTCCCTATATTTTCAGTTTCCCTCAGTCGTTGCCTCAAATACATGAATTTACTCAATGGCATTCTATGCTGAGGAAAACAGACACACACAGTACTGTATATAAAATATACAAATAATCTGAGGTTAGTTTTGTATGACTGTTCAGTAGTTACTTCTTAGTTATTTTTCTTGAACCTTAATTAGTTGATAATTAATAGTAGTTCTTCAGGAGGTATGACAGAATTCATTAGCTATTGATTAACTAACTGATACTTAACACAATCATAAAATTATATTACATACTGATTAGTTAACACATCTTCCTTAGTAGTTAACAGTAGTGAAGAAGTAGTTAATGAAGAATTACCTATTAGTTCGTCAATAATTCCTTATTAATTCTGCAGTAAGTAAGATACAGTATTCTAAAGTGTTACCAAAGACAGTTAACAGAAAAACAGTTTTCAGATTATCACAGTGATTCCCCCCACCATAGATCACCCCCCCAAAACAAAAAAACAAACATCATCAAACGTCACTCTCTTCTCCCAAACAGAAATACACAGAAGTATCAGACAAGCATCATTCTAAATACAGAAAGTAGATATTACAAGATACCCAGAAACCCAGCATACATTACTGTTCTTCACACATAGGTTACATTTTCCACCAAAGCATCAAATTTTACAAATCCTGTAATAAATGACCAATAGTATTGTTGTTAATATAGTCATTAAACCGGCTTCCATTCTGTTCATATACATCCATTTTGTTTTTAATAAAGTATGTTATTTTTTCCAAGGCCATACACTGTGCCAATGGCGTTAATCCATGCTCCAATAGCTGGTGGATCAGACCTTTTCCAGCTAAGTGCTATCATCCTTTTAGCTTGTAAAATAGCAAAATCTATACATTTATGCTGCTGATGATTTAGTTTTAAGTTCTTTGGATATAAGTGTAGCAAAATCATTTTTGCATCTAGAGGAATATTCAATGACAAAAATTATCTTTGTAATATTAATAACTTCCACCCAAAAGTCTCTAATAATACTGCATTCCCAAACACAATGCACAAATGATCCTCGAGCTTCTCTGCATTTAAAGCATGTATCAGGGATATTTTTTTAAACCTATTTAGTTTGACAAGAGTTATGTAAGTCTGTATTTAACCAGTTATATTGAAGTAGTTTTAAGTTAACGTTACCAAACTGTTTCTTCCATAATTCAAGTTTCTAAGTTGATGTATTCAGTAGACCCTGATGCAAGCCAATTGTAAAAAATTGATATTAAACCTCTATTATTGTTGTTGGTATTTAATTCCTCTAAAGAAGATAGTGCTGGCAAGTTTAATGATTGGTTCTGCATGGAGAGCACAAAACTCCGTATTTGTAAATATTTAAAGAAGTGTTCTTAATATGATATTTAGTATATGGCATCAGGGGTGTTGCTAGCTGATTTTCCCTGGGTGCTTCAGCCCCAGAATGTTTTTGAGTTAACGCCCAGAATGTAATGACTGTCACTGAGCAAATATGAAACTGGACAACAATAGCCTATGTAAACGCCCGAAATCATAAGTTCGCTTTATTTCATTGCGCTTTGGCTTTGCATGCCATACAGCCTGTAGAAATAGATCTCTAGAATAATCTAGCCTATAGAATGACATCTCTTCTCTGCTGTCGGTTAGCTGTATGGGCTACTCCGATTTCTTCCTCTGTTCAAATGCAGCAGCAGCAGGTAGGGGAGGAGCTAGCACAGTCGACCGCAAGAGCGACGAGTTAACAACTGAGACAGTCAGCGAGCAGGAAAGAAAGATTAAAGAAAAATGAAGCAAACGAGACTTTGGGGATTTTTCGGAAGAAGTCAGTGGGTAGAATTCAGTTTTTTTATCCTTAAAGTCTGAAGATAGATTATCATCTGGCTGGCTTTCACTGTAGGCCTATTGTGTTTAACTAGCTAGTTATTACCATCAGGTGAACAAGCGTATCAAAGTTACTATGGTTACAGCACGCCTGATAGAGTGCGCACCGGAGGAGAGAGAGAGAGACATCGGTTGACTGTACAGCTTTGAGGGTCTTGACTGTCATTGTTGTTTTTGGCTCAGTATGCTATGGACATTAAACACTTTTAAAAAAGTAAAATAAGGAGTCATGAACGATACGAGGCGGATGAGAGGCAAGAAGAGTTATCAACTTACTGGCGCCGTTTCCTCATCATTAGCTCAGGTCGGTGTCTCGGTGAAGGCTCTTCAGCAACACTGGTCTAACTTAAATTAGACCCTAGGTGGCTACTCACTGTGGCATTAACTGCAGACATGTCCGTTATAATGAAGTACGTGGACCTCACTATTTTGCAATAGCTAACTTAATCCATTTTGTGAGTCATAATCCGTTTCTTCTGCAGACTGCAGAAATGTCAAATGAATGTAGCCTAACTTTATACATCTGATTCTGGCGATTGAAACATGATGTGTAGGCTAAATTAGCGTTATCTCCCTCACAGAACGGGTAGATCAGGGGCCGCAAAGAGAGTAAGATAGGATTTTAACTTTAGGAATCCCATTCTGCTATTTCTCATATCTGATCCTACGAACCAATTCCTACATCCTACATTAACTTTTGCAAGCCAAACGGCTTTTAATTCTGTTTTGCGGCCTTCTTTAATGAAACATACACTTAAAATGTAGAATTAACAGCTTTTTATTGTTAACTGTGCTGTCATTGTTAACAGTCGTGTGATTTAGTCAGCTTGATTAACATTATTACATTTATTCCTATTTAACCACACAACGTTTACTGCTAGAAACTATAATCTTTCATTTTATAAGTAAAAAGTATATATATATTTATCATGTATGACCAGATAGGCTATGACTCTGGACTGGTCTTTTAAATGTGTTCAGCATTTCCAAGTGTGGATCATTTATTTCAACATTTATCCTCATTCTCATATTTAAGAATCTGTTATCTGCTTGACAAATAATTTATGCTAGGCTACTGTCCACTGACATGCTTTTAAAGCTATTGTTATCCAATTCATATGAACCTTCAGACACCCTAATGGATATGTGTCTCTGGAGAATATCAGAGCAATTTTCTGGGACACAATCCCCAAACCCCCCACTACCTCACCTCCCAAACTGGTGTGTGACCGTGTGGCAATCCTGGGACTGGTCTGGTTACAGTACCAGGGACTGGGGGGGGGCCTCTATCCAGTCTGCCCGCTGCATATAGGCATGCCACAGACATTATTCTCTCTGCACCCAAACATGTTGTCGGATTTACAATGACCATAACCCAGCCCCTATGTTTCGTGTTCAGCTATGTTTTTTGAAACTAGAACCGCCCCTGGATGACATCAACGTTCCCTCCTCAAAAAGATCACTAATTTTGCTTAATCCCTTTTCAACCCATAACCAAATCCTGAGTCCTTCATGCCTGGTTTGAATAATGTGTTACCCCAAATGGGCCTAAACTGGGATAAAGAGTCATCTGTTTTCATGTACTCTTTAGCTTCATACCATACTCTAAATCATATTACAAACAATGGGGTGTGTGGTAGTGTTGTAGTAACTCGTTAGACCGGTCTCTTTTCCATGGCTCTCGGTCTTGTCTCTGATTCTAACCGCATTCGGTCTCGGTCTTGTCTCGGTCTCGGACATTGAGGACTCGGGATTTTTTTTCAAGACCAGACAAGACCATAACTGTGAAAATATCACTAATTTGCCAGTATAATGACACATTTTTTATGTTAACATCCTTGCTTTTATTGTATGTAAAACATACTGATTCAAATCCAAGCAATAAACATGACTCATTGGTCATTGCTAATTATGTATTTTTGTTACCGCTGCCTGTCACCCATCCCCGCCCCCTTTCACTCACGGAGCGGGAGAAGATGTCTGCAAAATCTTCAGTCATTAAATTCGGCTACAAAAACCATCAAGAATATATTTGTAAAACGACATCGAGACGAAAGCATACAGCTACTTGTAAATTCTGCAGTGCTTCGCTTTCAGAGACGGTGGGGACTACGTCAAACTTTTATCGTCACTTGAGAAAGGAAGCACAAAGAAAGGTAAGCTAACGTTATGTGTAAGTGATGTTAGCAAAGCTGGCTACGTTAGCAAATCTGCCTCGTACCAATTACTACTCACACAAAGAGAGATTTTGTCTGTATTAGCTAACGTTATACATATTATACATATTATAGGCAGTGGTGGAAAGAGTACTGACAAATTTTGATTTGAAATAATTCATAATTGAAAGCAAAGAAGGTTAATTAAGAGGTCCGATGAAAAAAAAGGTATGAAAAACAATAAAACAGTATGAATAAAAAATTCCCAGTAAAAAAAAAAAAATAATTTTGTGTATGGGGTTAACATGTTAAATTAAATGATCTTTTTTTCGTTGTAGCCTACCGAAAATGTGCTGTGAGCCCACTGTTGCTATAGGAACGAAGTACACTTTTACATGCATCTAATTGACAGATAAATCATGCGATCTTATTTCACTTATTTCACTTGCTCCATCCATGCAATAACAGCGTCCATGTTATGAGCCGAGCTTTTTTATTTACTGCAACTGCTCAGTGCTCTGGTATTATCAATGGTATGACCCATTTCAGTAGTTGCCATAATTAAATATGAGCATTATACTCAATTACATTCACTGAAATATTGAAACGTTAGCGCTACTGATTCAAAACACGAGCGCCAGTGATTGAATGTCAAAGCGCGGTTTGAACGCCCCGCCCCCTGCCGAACTGGAGGTTTTGATTGGTTTTGCACCCGAGTCAGACCTCTCTGTTATTGGCTGAAGGGCTTCAGATCTGTCTTATTGGCTGAAGCGCAGGGCTCCACCGCAGTAGTTTGAAAAGTGTCTGTCAAATGTTAACTTGCCCTGTTGCTCCGTCGGCACCTTTGTCAAAGTACTTTGTACTTTTTATGAAAAATAAATCTAGAGAAGTTGAATACTTTATTTTTATTTTACTCAAGTAAGAATAAAAGTACCACAATTTAATTATACTTAAGAAAGTAGAAAAAATGAAAAAATCTACTCAAGTACTGTAACGAAAGTATTTGTAATTAGATACTTTCCAATTGTTTAAACTTATCTGAGTATATATACAAGTTTAAGGGCAGCGCAAAACCGCATGACTCCATATCCACCCAGGATGCAGAGGAAAAATAAAACATTATTGTTCTTAATTGTGCAGCTAAATACAAATTGGGACATTTTAACCCTCCAGTGTCAAATGGAAGATAAAGAAGAGAAAGACGAACTCAAAGGCATTTTTTGTTCCAAATATATTTCCTGAATAACGAGTTACTTTTTGAGAACAATCCAACTGGTGGCTCCAAAGGGATATTTTGGAATATATACAAGAATTTAGGCAAAATATTCATCTTCAATAAATTAATCCTTCCTATCAATGAAATTGGTAAAGATAACCATCTCTCTAGATCAGGGGTCTCAAACTCAAATTAACTGGGGGCCGCTGGAGATCAAGTATTCCAAAAAAAAAAAAAAAAAAAAACAGTCTGGTAACGTTAACTAAAACTACTTCAATATAACTGGTTGAAGCAGACTTACATAACTCCTGTCAAAACTAAATAGGTTTAATAAAAATATCCCTGATACATGCTTTAAACGCAGAGAAGCTCAGGGATCATTTGTGCATTGTGTTTGGGAATGCAGTATTATTAGAGACTTTTGGGTGGAAGTTATTAATATTACAAAGATGATTTTGTCATTGAATATTCCTCTAGATGCAAAAATAATTTTGCTACACTTATGTCCAAAGAACTTGAAACTAAATCATCAGCAGCGTAAATGTATAGATTTTGCTAAACGATTTTGATTTTGCTAACAAGCTAAAAGGATGATAGCACTTCTGATGCTGGTGGTCTGATTGCACCAACTATTGGAGCATGGATTAACGCCATGACTGACGCTTTGGGGACGTCTTTGACCATTCGCAACATACGACTTTTAGGGCCCCCTTAAACCGTCGGTAGATGACGTGATGGGATCCTAACTCTACCCCAGACCTAAACCTAACCCTAAGACCCGAACCCAGTCAGCTAACTGACGTTAAAGGTAAAGCGTCAGTTGTATGACGACCCGGGATCGTCATCTACCGACGTTTAAGGGGCCCCTAAAAGTCGTATATTGACGAATGGTCAAAAGACGTCCCAAAACGTCAGTTATATGACGAATTGGGATGAGACTGTGTTAGGCACAGTGTATGGCCTTGGAAAAAATAACATACTTTATTAAAAACAAAATGGATGTATAAGAAATATGTAAGCCGTTAATTCATACGCCTTATTCACAGCAGCTGCCACCTTTGATTTTTAATGAGAATGAAAGCGAGGCTGTGAGGGATAGACATGCATCTCTTCAATGGGCTGTACTGTTATTTAATGTGTTTTTGGATTGTTCTGCTCATGAAACACTGGAAAAAATATGTTTCCAAGAAATTTCAGTTGACAAAAAACTCCCGACAATGTAAGCTGTGGAAAATTGTTAAGTAATCTTGGAGTTTATTCAGCTTTTTACAGCGGATGCCATTGGAAACACGGTAAGTCTATCCCTCACAGCCTCACTTTCATAGCTGTCATGGCGCTGCTCTGAATAAGGTCTATTATACTGGGTTCTTAACAATAGTAATTCCTTTAAAACATTATCAGTATTTTGGCCTGCTTGTAAACTCTTTTCCTCAAGTAAACAAATTTTTGTATCAAGGGTTTTAGTTTTCTCCTTTTCTCTTTTGTCTTCCTGCTTGTAAAGCTTATAGTTTGTCCTTGTATAAAGGCCTTAAAGGCTTCCCATCTAATTGTAGCTGATGTTTGGATGGTGTTATGTTCAAAATAGTAATCAAATTGTTCCCCTAAGAATTCAAGAAATCTTTTGTAATGCATCCAGTGTATTTTAATCTCCATTTAGTACGATTATGAATAAGCTTTGGTTCAACATATGTCAAGGATACAAGAGCATGATCTGATATAAGAATACCACTATATTGACATTTTTTAATACAAGAAATTAGTTCAGCTAATACCAAAAAGTAAACAATTCTTGAATAACCTTTAGATGTACTCGACCAACATGAATATTCCCTTTTTAGTGGATTTTGTGCCCTCCATATATATCCACCAGGTTAAGCTCCTTTATAAAATGTTGTAAAGCTTTCCTAGACCTTACATGAGAGTTATCGATACCGGATGACCGGTCCTTGCTGGGCTGCAAAACACAATTAAAATCACCTGCCACAATGTGTTTTCCAGGCATTGTGGAGATTCTCAAAAATAAGTCATTATAAAAATGTACGTTATCATCATTAGGTCCATACACATTAACCAGATTAATCCGAGTTGATAGAATATTTCCCTGTACAATCAGAAATCGTCCGTTGGGGCTCTTTAGTAACTTTATCAATGCGCAGAGGGATAGACTTATGTATCATAATTATAACTCCTCTAGAATTAGAATAGTTAGCTGAAGACGTTTAATTTTAATTGTCTCATGATCTAGCATGTGTGTTTCCTGTTGGGATACAATTTTGGCTCTTAGCTGTTTTATTCTACCTACTACTTGTTATATTTTAGTAAGTTTACGTAGGCCTCTACAATTCTAGGATACGCATTCTACCAAAACATCTGTCATTTGCTATAATATCATCACTAACATAAAGAGAGGTAAATTGCCTTGTTGTAAGTATAACAATAAAAAAGCTGGGTACCATTTGGAATAAAACCAAAAAGAAAAGAAACAGAGCGTCCCACGCAAAACCCAGACCTGCCCCATTAGAACATACAGGCTTCCTCAAACCCCTGAAAAACTTCCCTCCATTATCAGGAATAGGTCTGATCATTAATCGTGTCTTATGTGTGTCTTTACAGGTTATGTTTGGACTTTTTCTAAAGTCCATTTATGTTTAATTGCATAAATAAAAATAAAAGAACAATACCTTTTTTACCATGGGTGTAAAGGAATAAGGATGGCACTCTTATTGTTTATGTTTATTAATATATTAGTTCATGATTTGTAAGTACATCATTGTGTCATGACTTTACTTGAGGAGGCACATCATCATTAATTCATTATTAACTAACCATGTTAACTATATTAGTTCATGCTTTGTAAGTACATCATTGTGTCATGACTTTACTTGAGGAGGCACATCATCATTAATTCATTATTAACTAACCATACAATTCATTATTAACTAACCATATTAACTATATTAGTTCATGATTTGTAAGAACATCATTGTGTCATGACTTTACTTGAGGAGGCACATCATCATTAATTCATTATTAACTAACCATATTAACTATATTAGTTCATGATTTGTAAGAACATCATTGTGTCAATGACTTTACTTGAGGAGGCACATCATCATTAATTCATTATTAACTAACCATACAATTCATTATTAACTAACCATATTAACTATATTAGTTCATGATTTGTAAGAACATCATTGTGTCATGACTTTACTTGAGGAGGCACATCATCATTAATTCATTATTAACTAACCATATTAACTATATTAGTTCATGATTTGTAAGAACATCATTGTGTCATGACTTTACTTGAGGAGGCACATCATCATTAATTCATTATTAACTAACCATAACCATACAATTAGACATTCACTAATGGCTTGTTAATGCATCATTATGTCATGACTTTACTTGAGGAGGCACATCAACAGGCTAACTCATCATTAATTACGTATAAAGTAACATGAATTCATGACTTGTTAATGTATCAATGTCATTTCTCGTCTTGGCCCTTCAAGAGTACATATTTAAAAAATTATCAATTATGTGCTATACATATTCATCTCTTCTAAATCATAATTTTGTATTTTTTGGTGGATTGTAAAGAAGTGGAAGAGCAGAGGTACTGTGCCCGAATTTGGATGGAGAAGGAACTGTACAGTATGAGGAAAGTGGAAACAAATCCACAAAATAACCACAGAAATAACCATCATCTGTGCTAAACACTGATTTTAATTTTGAAAATTGCATCTGTTTAATGGATATATTAGTGTAGGTTTTACACTCTTGATGGCAGAAGTGGCATCACTTAAAATGGAATGAGATTACTCCATTTTTTATTGATGCATTTTTGTGTGTTTAATGAGAAATGTTAAATGTAAACATTGCAAGACATTCACTGATGTTTGTGACAGTTGCTGGTGGCAAATTTATGAACAATTTTGCATTGTGTGCCCTTTTAATACGTCTTATCTTCTAATCTAGAGCATGTTTGGTTTGGTTTACCCCATAGTGTTAATTTTTAATTAACAAGCATGTACTAACGTGTAGTTAAGATAGTATATTCATGCAGGAATTCATATGACTCATGTCGTAGTTAAGGTCAATTCTTCATTAGTACATGTCTTAACTCATCATTAGTTCATAGTAAAGTAATTATTAATTCAGGTATTAGTACATGATTATTCATATTTATTATTACACGTTATTGTAAAGTGTTACCCTGAAAGGTTATTCAGTCACGGCAATTGACCTGCGACAGCCTATGACGTCACTACTAGTGCGACCCGGAAGTATAAAGGGAAGTATAAAACTCTTTTCGTCTTCACGGACTGTTTTGTTTGTAGCTTCATCCATAAAACTTCAAAAGATAATCTATGGACTATGTGAAAAACATTCCAGGCAGTGTGTGGATCCGTGTCTATATTGACACTTGATGACACACACAATTTTTGCGTTTAATGGTAGGGCTTATAGGCAAGCACAATCAGTTCTCCGAGGGAACTACTTGTGCCAATATTGAGTTTTTTCTCTTACCCCTACCCTATTGATGGAGGCCAGTGCAACCAGGAGCGCTGTCTCAATACACAGATATTTAAGCTCGACTGATTGCAGAGGCTCAAAGGGAGCACTCTGCAGGGCATTTAAGACCACTAAGAGGTCCCAAGAGGGAATGAGAGGAGGACGAGGGAGGATTCAGTCTCCTCGCTCCTCTCAGGAACCTGATGATCAGGTCGTGCTTTCCTAGAGACTTACCTTCAACTGCTTGGCGATGTGCAGCAATAGCGGCAACATATACCTTCAGGGTGGAGGAGAGAACTCCACGATCGTCTGGCCCTCTTCTTGAGGGAAGAGAAACAGATATCTTTGCCAGGCGATTTAGGTCCCGGCTTAGGGGCTGAGGTAGAGCCAAGACTAGAACTGTGGGGTTTCAGAGAAAGCTTGCAAAGGAGTGTGAGAGAGTTGTTAGCCACACAATAGGGGATTATCACGGTGATACGCAGGACTTCACGGATTCAGTGATCTTTGTGCACTGCCACTTCCGTTGAATCACCAATCTCGCTGGCGAACTGATGACGGACTACACCAAGTTTATTTTATGGCATCCCTGATAAATTACGTCTCGATTTACTAAAGTGCCGGCTGCAAACAAACGTGCTACCTTGTTTTATTTTAAAGTTTTAATCCAGTTCTTCCTTATACTCAATTCAGTTCGGGAAATCCATGAAAACTTACATAGGGTTGGCGTTGTTGGTTAGATTTACAAAGTGGAACAAAGCAGTGACATATATAGCATTCGTCTCAGGCATTGTTGAACTGTGTCTGGAAGTGGACATGCACAAAGTTGACAAATCCTGCACCATGAAACCCGGAAGCGTGATAATCCCCTATGCCAGTTCTGTTCTCGTAAGGGAACATCTAGGTTACGACTGTAACCTCTGTTCAAGGGAACGAGACACTGTGTCGCTAGCCATGCCTCAAGGATGCCTGTTGAACAGTCCCTTCAGAGAACAAGTGGATGACATGTTCTTTAGGCACCTCTTTTATACTTCCAGGTCGCACTAGTAGTGACGTCATAGGCTGTCGCTGGTCAATACGATTGTCGTGATTGGATAAGCTTTCAGATACCGGTTCACGTGGAGGGCATTCCCCATGCAGTGTCTCGTTCCCTGTGCAGAGAACAGAGGTTACACTCAAAACCTAGACAGTTTTTTTAGTGTCAGATTTTCTTTGAAAGATCCCAAAGACTTCTTTTTCGATATTGCAGAGAAATCTGGTGTTAAATGAGTCAGCCGAGTACCAATGAATGGTTTGTACCTCAGAACTAGATTGTCAGATGTACTCCTCATCTTGTCCACTACACTCTCTCCTGGTTTGATCCACTTTATTTTCTTCTTTCAAGACAGTATAACATGAAATAGTCTACATATGAAGAGTTCAGATGCAAAAGCCTCTAAATGCCATTTGAAATTGTCTTCTAAAATGACCATTTTAATCAAGCTTGTATATTTAAGTTCAGTATTTTCACTTAAATGACAATTAATAGGTAATCTTCATTGCCATTTAAGTGAAATTACTGAACTTAAATATACAAGCTTGATAAAAATGGTCATTTTAGAAGAAAATTTCAAATGGCACTTAGAGGCTTTTGCATCTGAACTCTTCATATATAAAACAAAAATATTTTTTTAGAGTAATGTGATTGTATTTGACCATTTCCTACTCTTCTAATCAGCAAAACCAAGTGTGCAAATAATAAAATGAAATGTTTTTATGACATAAGGTTCATGCTAAAGCATTTTAGCATGAACCTTATGTAACGTAACAGTTTTCTTAGAGTAATAAATCCTGAAAATTAAGTTTTGCAATTGATTATTTACAATTGATAATTTGCTTTTTTTTAAATTGGGGTCAAATAAATGCACCATTTACATACATTGATTCCAAAATTGTATTTAATGTATAAAATATGATGTATATTTATTTTATTATTTACTCTTACTGAGGAATATGCACTTACAGCATTAACCTTTCACTTTTTGTTTATCCAGTGCACACTCATATTACATACGTCGTCATCCTATTTGAACAGTTTTGCAACATTATGTGACAAATCAACGAGAAACATTTATATTTATTCATTTTGCTGACACTATCATCTGAAATGACTTACAAATAAGAAACATCACAAGCTATTTGTCACAAGAACTAACAATATCCAGATATCTGTTCTGTGGGTCTTGTAACATAAATCACACTTCTTTGCTCCAAATAATGTAAACAATTTGTTGTTAATATTGATTATATCCAATCATTTCTAAACCTGAAAAAGCCAAAGCACACAATATTTCATAGCTTTCATTTAAGATAGATGTTTTTTCCTTCTTCTCAAAAGTGTATTTATTCAATTATTGCGAAAATGACCTTTACATAATGGCTTTAACTTACCTAAGTTTAATCTTCACTGGCATATACTATGCCATTGCAGAACATCAATCATCACAATGTGTGCTTGAATTACGTTGTTGAGCCATTGAGCTTATTTCAGAATACTGAATCAAGTTTACCCCAAAGACCATATTAAGCTCCATCTGTTTACTTTGTGCTTGTGAGATAACGCAACGTATAGCAAAGTATGACGGAAGAATGTGAGAAAACATGTCAGAGCTCCCAGTTTCAACAAACATTTTGCATAGGTTTGGTGGCTACGCACACAACCTCTGATGAGACATAAACGGAGAGGTTAGGGTAGTTTGGAAGGTTTTGGAGAGTGGTTAGCCTTAGTCTTAAAAATAATAGTAATAATATTAACAGTAAATTGATAATAACAAAAAAAGTCGAACGTTTCTGCTTTGGAAGATAGTAAATCCTAAATATGATTATTTATGTTAAATTATTTATGACAGAGGCTATAATTCATAATTTTTTAATTCTTATTTTTTATGAGAAAGAATTATTTATTTAATAATTGTATTATATGATTATTTAAATTTTGGTGTTTAGATTAAAATTGCCTTTGATCAGGATGTAGATCCTGGAAAAATCTCATGACTCACACTATTGGTCAAAAGCAATAATTGCTATTATGCAAAAGCATTTCCTTCCACAACACAAAAGTACAGGGTCTAAAGTTTTGTTAAGGAGTGTTCACAAAGTTGAGGATTAAATGTACTAAAGACTCAATATTTATACATCATTAGTTCAAAAAGGTACCCCACCCCATGCATTGTTACAATCATTTCTCTTCTCAAGATTATTGCATTGCAAGAAAAAAAGAAGGCACACCAAAACATCAAACATTTACATAGTCACATTTCCAGCTATTTAACATATTTCTATTATTTTATTACAACATGTTTTCAGCATTTTTTATAGAGATGGAGATCAAAATGCAAATAATAAGTGCTGGAAACAGATCAATACCTAAACTAAAATGATCAAATTGTTCTTTCATTGTGATGTTTTATATGGTTTGGCTGAAATATAATTTCTAAATATAGTCATAATTACTAAACAAGGCTAAGTATATATATATTTTTTATTTTTAAATATTACAGTTCTTATAGCCAGGAAACATAAAAAAATGAAACAGTAAGGAAGAATAACTGTAAAAATGGCATAAGAAAAAGGGTGCATAGTTGAAAGAAGAATATTAAAAATCAACATAAACATCTTTTATTGAATATTAATGCATGTGGCTTCAAATTTCTGTGAGATAATTCTTCTCATTAGTATTTTCTCATGTGGTTTTTGATTTGCCTGTTTTAGTCATGGATTCTAAAATCAGGTATGGAAATCTATCAGCGAAATGTTACATTATGCTGTCATGGAAGATAAACATTTGGCCCCACCTTTAGTTCAATCTTACGTCCCTTCTGAAGGACAAGTATAAAACTCTGAGCATAGGACTGTTTCTTTCTTATTGATCTCGCGGAGAGCTTGACGCTCCACCAACACCATGGGGATGTTAAAAAGAATATCTATAGGAGCGCTGATATGGGTGACACTGTCTATTGGACTTGCGGAAACACAAACCAGTAAGACAAATTTATAACTAGTGTTTCTTAATGCCGGATTTTACTTTGATTGTAAAATTATTATTGTAGTAATACAAAAATTATATACACTCTAAAAATGCTGGGTAGTTTTAACACACAACTTTGGGTCAAATATGGACAAACCCAAACGTTGGGTTAAAAATTTATTCAAAAAATTTAACCCAATGGTTCGGGTTTGTCCATATTTGACCCAAAGTTGGGTTAAAATAACCTAGCAATTTTTAGAGTGTAATTACATGCAGTTACATGTAATTTCATGCTAATATTTTGAAAGAATTTGTTCAGATTTATGAATTAACTTTATGAAATATCATCATTGAAGGTAGAAATGTTTTGAATAATTAAAAAGAGAAGATAACTATCAAATATGTATGAGATATTATAAAGACAATTCAATTAAATTAAATTCTGTTTAGTGGAACTGAAAAATGTAAGATTTGTAAAGCATTCAAAGAAATGATTCTTACCTATGTTTTAACATGCACTTCTCAAACTCCTCCAGCATTTTTCACAACAATGAACATGCAACCAACATCTACAATAGAATTTGCTTTAGGTAAAAATCTCTAAATCATTGAAAATCACTGTTTTTTTATAATCAACTTATAATCAACAAAACTAATTATTTGTATTTTTTACCAGGACTGACTCCACAACACAATGAGCTGGTTTGTAGTGCTTGGGGTAACTACCATTTCAAGACCTATGATGGGGACTACTTCCAGCTTTCATCTTCCTGCAACTACATTTTTACATCGCATTGTTCGACCACCTATGAAGACTTTAACATCCAACTGAGGCATCAGGTGGTGAACAATGATCCAACAATAAGCAAAATCATGATGAAACTACAGGGGACAACAATAGAGCTTACTAAAGGCTCTCTCAGCGTAAATGGGCAAATGTGAGTGATAAAGTTTGTTTGATTTTTCAGATCATCTGTCTTAAACTGTGTTGACTTCTGACATCTCACATTGCTGTCAATCTTTACTTTGTTTGGTGGTGGTGGTTTGGTAGTTGGAAAAAACTAAAGTGCCTAATGTCACCACTTTATCTGTAGAGTGACACTTCCATTTACCAACTCTGAAGTTTTCATCGAGAAGATGTCATCTTATATTGCAGTCAAGGCTGTTTTGGGGCTAGTAGCCATGTGGAATGAAGATGATTCTTTCATGGTAAGGATATCTTCATTATGCAACAAACCAGCCACCTCCAATAGCCAACTTAATTAAAGGGTTAGTTCAGCCATTCTGAAGATTCTGACATCATTTACTCACCCTCAAGTTGTTTCAAACCTGTATGCATTTCTTTGTCCTGCTGAACACAGAAGTGAATGTCTTGAAGAATATGGGCCAAACAGTTGATGGGCCCCATTGACTTCCATAGTGTGGAAAAGATATACTATGGAAGTCAAAGTGGCAAAATGATATTTATTTTTGGGTGAACTATCCCTTTAACCAACCAACAGGAGGAGGGCACTAATACAGGCATAATATAATCTATTTTCAGGTCAAGTTAGATGAAAAATATCAAAACCAAACATGTGGACTGTGTGGTGACTTCAATGGA
>JAQIUQ010002738.1:5000-181585 GCA_030378365.1 Hybognathus amarus | reverse complement strand
TGCCTGTTACTCGTTCAGTTACGTATTGCTTGTGTTTCAACAGCCAGAAGAACCGAGTTCTCAGACAGGAAAATTGGTTACAAAGCAGCACCAACCCTTTGCTGGACTAAAACAGATTCTCTTACCACATCATGCTTAAGTCTGTGATCGCTAGCTGGCAAGGGACCAAAGCATTATATTCTATGGAAAATACTTATGGACAATAGGTTTGCAGTGAGTATGGAAGTGTTTCGGATGTTTCAGGTATTCGGAAAATCTATATTTTTGACAACACTACATTGCACTTACTGTATTATTTCAGATGCCTTTTAAAATACTACAATGGAAAGCTGTATTATATATATATATAAATATTATAATTTTAAGTATATTATATATATATATATATATATATATATATATATATATATATATATATATATATATATACACACACACACATAAATCTTTCCATGTTGAACAATGGAAAGTAAATGTAGTATGAAATGTAGTGTTTTAGAGAGGCAGTTTAATTTTGACCATCACCCCTTATTATAGGGTCTGCTTTCCTGTTTGATAGGAAGTGATGTGATATGCCAGTTGACCTTTATGTAGACTGAGAGGATGAAACTGTCATACCATCCTGCATGGCCTAGAACAAGGTGAACTAAACTTCCGTGTCTATGTGTAATTTCTCTCCACTTCGTTTCCTCCATGCTCACATCTTTTGCACGTTTTCATATATAAGCGCTCATACCAGTTCAGGTTTGTTCTTCCAAAGTTGATTTGTTGATTTTCTTCCCCTCCATAATCCTTTTTTTTTATTTTATTTTTGTGTGGATAAGCTAAACACATTTTTCTAAAAGCTCTGTTTACACCTGGTATTAACATACATCTTTTGTGATGATCACAGGTTGTCAACCAAGACATTTAACACATGTGTCTCAAATGCATCTCCTGTGATCACTTGGGGTTGGTTTCAGCTTTATGAGAGGATCTCTGATTTTATGAATACAGTTTTCCTCATAAGTTCACCATTTAAAAAAATAAACTAAGAGATTTTCCACAAGACAAAGAATTAACAAAATGTACACAATTATTCCTTTCAAAATATGCATGTTATTTTTATTATTGTGTGTTTTTAAGTAAGTAATGCTTTCTCCAGCATACAGTACATACGTCAGTCTGTCACTGCAAGTGGATATGTTACTAAAGATGTTCTGTGAATTATTAGCTTATATTGATTCTATCTTACAAAAAAGATTGATCTGTTACAGCGATGAGTTAAATAAAATCATTGGCAATGCTTTTGATTGATGATAATTCCACAGTATTGAAAGAGAATAGTTTCACCACTTTAAATATTTCAACATCCTGCGTATTAATAGTTTTATAGCTGAATTATGGAATCCAACACTGTCTTTATGAAAACAAGAAATACTGTAAGTAATAAAAAAGGGATACATGACAACAAATTAATTATCAATATTTGTATAAATTATTGTGCAATTATGTTTTGGTTTATTCATATATAATATTATTAATTTATTCAGACTTACCCCAGACAACCCCACTTACACATTGACATGTCTTAACTCTTAACCTGAGGCAAGTTAAGCTACAAGGACACTTTTTTGACAAGTCACATTATAGATTTATTTTTAAAATTCCAGTTGATATAGGAAAAATGAAAAGGTATACTTAAGTATACTTTTAAAATGAGCACTTATTATGAAATAATACACTTAATTTACTAATAAATAAATAAACTGAATGCAATACTTTTCAGGACACTTACTGTAAGTGCATATATTTTAGTTTAAATTCCATTTAAAAGCAAGTCATTTAATGTTGTTGCTTTTTTGACCCCAGCAGACTGCCTTAGATGCACTGTAAACTAAAATATACTTAATTAACGTCATTTCTTTTGCTTGTATGTCATATATTTTAATTGCACATTTTGCATAATTTGGTGCATTTAAAATATATTTAGCTTAACATTGAATAAAACACTACAGTTCAAATTACTTTAAATATATAAGTATACAGTATAAAATTATTTTCACGTGCTTTAGTATGTTAGTCAACACTATAAACTAAGTGTACTTCTTTTAAAGCATACATAATTATTTAAAATGTACTTTAAAGTAAACCATTTAATTTGACATTATTACCAGCTTTAAAAGAGTACTGAAGCATGTTAAGAAACATAGTCATTAAAGTGCTCTTTAAGTACACCTAAGAGGCCTTTATTTAATTAAGATTTGGAGAACACATTCAGTATAATACACTTCTTTTCACAAGTTTCCTGATTCGGTGTGGATCATTAGTTGTATCTAATTTCTCTGTGCTTAGAGAACAACCTAAGTTGCTGTCCCACGTTCCCCTGGTACTTGTCCAAGGTCACCCGTGCTTGAGGCAACACTGTATTTTTAGCACATGACACTGAATACTAAATAAAAAATTAAATGCTATTTTGTGTTGAGTGTCAAAAATATGGTTTGCTCGACAACAATAGCAGAGGACTGACAAAAAGGAGTCAGAAAGTGTGAATAACCATAATCTTGGAAGGACAAAGAGGTTGACTAAAACATTATTCAGTTGAGCAAACCATCAGGCCACATTCAGGATATGCTTTAAAAAAAGTCAACGATTTTTGCTCCTCCTCCAAGCGCAAACTTGAGAACAAAAACAAAACCTCAAGCAGGAAGTTTTCAACTTGGTTCAAAAGGTTGAAATGATGTGAAGAGTACACAAAGACACAGATAGGAGATCCATCAGACATAACCACACTTCTCATTTGAGAAGTTAAGACAACAAATTATGCAGTTGATTAATGCAAGAATGTAAAGCTGTTAAATCCGTTGGCTGCATTTGAAATGGCAAGTGTTTTATGAGTTTTGTGTTTAAAGAAGAAGAGGAAGTTGCTTGACAAAACAACACAATGGAATTAAGTTGAGTAATTCAAATGAGAGTATTTTATTCCTTAATTGTTTGGTTGTTTTCTATGCTTGAGTTCAGGTGACTTCCTCTGTCTTTGTCCATTTTTTTTTTGCATGTGAGCCATTAAAAGAAGAAGTGGAATACTTTTTAAAAAAGTATTAATATTCAAATAATACACTTGACTTTACTTCACTTGAATTGAACTTTTGAACTGAATGTTAATAGCAATTAAATTAAACTGTTTAGTGTTATTCACTTAAGTATAGGACTTCAGTACATCTTTATATGTAATTTAACTTTGAACAGTGTGCTGTCGAATGTACTGACAAGCATTTATGATCAAATAAAATAAACATAAATTTGAATTTATATGTCATGCATTTAAAATACATTTGTATTCACACATATTTAATAAGGTTGCATTTTAGTACATTTATTATAAGTTTAGTACATTTATTTGGAACAAATTATGATCAAACGATTGCATGTGCTTTATGTTAGTCAACATATCAAAACAAGTGTACTTCTTAAAGCATGACTAAAGTTTATTAAAACAATGATTTAAAATGTATTAATCAGACATTATTACAAAGTGCACCTTCTACACTGTAAAAAAAATATTTTCATGTTTTGTAATCACAACATTTTTTTCTTTTGTCAAATCAACTTAAATAATTGATGTAGTTCAGATAACATAATATTTTAAGTTTCTAATGATTAAATCAATCTCCTTCATTGTATTAACTCAATTTTTCATTTCAATGAACCAACAAATGAAGTAACCAACCAGGTTACTTCATTTTTAAGTTAAACCAACAACATTTTTTACAGTGTAGTGTGTTAAAGACAGCCATGAAAGTGTATATGGCCTTTTATTTTTATTAATATTAAATTATCTTAAAGAATATTTTTTGTACAAACAAAATATACTTTTAAAATGTTTTAACTAGGACATGTGCACATTCAATACAATAAAGTGGACTTTTCATTTTTCGCAAGGGTGAACAGTGTGTGTGTGTGTGTGTGTGTGTGTGTGTGTGTGTGTGTGTGTGTGTGTATGTGTGTGTGTGTGTGTGTGTGTGTGTGTGTGTGTGTGTGTAAGATGTCTACAGAAATGGGGCTTATTACCCAAGTAGGCAGGAAGAACAACTGTTCTAATGAAACACACAGAGACACACACACACACACACAAGAAAGGATATAGTGAGAAGCCTTCCCCATCACTGCATCCATTATACTTCTCTTACACTGTCCACTCTGTCAATACCACTCTGTCTTTGCACCTGCGACATCTTTTCCTACTTTACATTCTCCCCTCATCTTACTATTTTTTTTATAAACTGATATAAACTATCACTCTTTGAAATAAAAATCAGAAAAGGAGGTTTCACAGCGATGTCATAAGACTCGTTTTGGGTTCCGCAAAGTAACTTTTTTATTTTATGGAATGGAAAGGTTTATAGATGTTAACGGTTCTTCATGGAACCCTCAACTTCAATTAAGAAACTTAATTTTAAGAGTGTATGTTATCATACATTAGTTAATAAATAACATATTAATCTACTCTTGTATTTTATTTTATTTTGAGAGTTAATGCATGTGCTAATATTGGTAAACCATCTTTTTTCAGCCAGCCTTAGAATTGTGCATGACATATGGGGGATGAAAAGAAAGTTTGGAAATGTCTTGTCAGAAGTGTAATCAACATGATTTTTTTTCACTTGCATCTCTTTAGCCAAATAGTGTTGAAGCATTTATTTACCTGCTAAAAATGTAGGACATGAGAAGTGAATTTACACATTCTTAGCTTATGAATATTAATTAGACCATGCAGACAAGGCTTGACCTTCCTAGATCGCCCATTTGCTTGGCCTAATCAATATTAATGAGCTAGAGGTAAGCTGAGCCCTGGGCTCATTCTTCTAGTTTTAAGCACATTCAAAAAAAATAGTACAATGATTAAACAAATTTACACAATAAACACAGGAAAATTAGGACATGGCAAATATTCAATCCTGATTAAGGCTTTCTCACTTTCCTAAAGATTTGACGGATTAGACATTACCAATATATCGGTCAAAGGGCTCTTCATCTGGAAAGCATCTGCTGACAAACATTTGATTGACATCTTATTCCTATGAATCAAGATGTTTCCACCAGACTCTCTTCATAATACAACAGTTTTAAGCGACTTTAAGAAGAGACATTTAGGATCTAATTTGATGTTTTAAAAACATAAGTCAATCAGGCATTCATTTTCATATTAAACAGAACATAATGGTGATGCTTGGGACTTAATACATTATTGATCGCTCAATGCTTCTATGAATGAAAAGGACCAATAATAACAAAATTAGGGACACCTGTTCAATTTTTCATGAATGCAATTATCTAATCAACTATTCGCAGTTGCTTCGAATGCATTTAGGGTGTGGTGCTGGTCAAGACAATCTCCTGAACTCCAAACTGAATGTCAGAATGGGAAAGAAAGGTGATTTAAGCAATTTTGAGTGTGGCATGGTTGTTGGTGCCAGACGGGCCACTCTGAGGATTTCACAATCTACTCAGTTACTTGGGATTTTCACGCACAACCATTTCTCAGGGTTTACAAAGAATGGTTTGAAAAGGGAAAAACATCCACTATACGGCAGTTCTGTGGGCGAAAATGCCTTGTTGATGCTAGAGGTCAGAGGAGAATGGGCCGACTATTCAAGCTGATAGAAGAGCAACTTTAACTGAAATAACCACTCAGTTACAACCGAGGTATGCAGCAAAGCATTTGTGAACACGCACAACCTTGAGGCGGATGGGCTACAACAGCAGAAGACCCCACCGGGTACCACAGATCTCCACTATAAATAGGGAAAAAAGGCTACAATTTGCAAGAGCCATAGGCGTAATTTACGGGAGGGACGGTTGGGACATGTCCCCACCACTTTTGCCAGGGTCGATTTTGTCCCCACCACTTTTGAAACATCTCACGGCACAGATCAGATGTACCAATACAAATAAAACATCTCCAGTTAAGCATTCGTTTCATTTGTTTGTTAAATAATGGGCGATCTAGCACTGAAATGTGTTGTCTTCTCTCGGAAACGTGCTTCAATCCGTTGCAGAGATTCGTTCCGGTGAAATCACAAATCAAAATGCACACAAACCAACGTGTCTCTGTTTCTCATGGGTTCTAATCCGCTCTCGTATATCTTTTTCCCTCATCAAAACATATACAACCACTGATAAATATTATATCAATTTAACCACTGATAAACATTATTGGTTTTGATGAGGGAAAAAAAAAACTATACGAGTGCGGATTAGAACCTCGAACCTCCCAAGTCCCGACACGCTAGGCAAAAAATCTACCTCTGGACCATCACTGTACACATGCAATAAAGGGCGTATATACAGTGTATACTCACTATACTAGGACATTGTGCTTATTTTTATTTATGTACGTCAGGAAGCTACAGCACATCGTCTTTCAAAACATGACCTACTTGAAAGAGAAAAAAAGAATGAATGCGTCATTGTACCCAGCACTTTTGAAAAAGCCCATCCGAATACATCTCTGTCCCAGCACATTTCAAACAAAACTGACGCCATGGCAAGAGCTCACCAAAATTGACAGTTGAAGACAGGAAAAATGTTGCCTGGTCTTGATGAGTCTCAATTTCTGTTGAGACATTCAGATGGTAGAGTCAGAATTTGGCATAAACAGAATGAGAAACATGGATCCATCATGCCTTGTTACCACTGTGCAGGCTGGTGGTGGTGGTGTAATGGTGTGGGGAATGTTTCTTAGCACACTTTAGGCCCCTTAGTGCCAATTGGGCATCGTTTAAATGTCACGGCCTAAGCATTGTTTCTGACCATGTCCATCCCTTTATGGTCACCATGTACCCATCCTCTGATAGCTATTTCCAGCAGGATAACGCATCATGGATTATTTCAAATTAGTTTCTTGAACATGACAATGACTTCCAATGACTTGTCCATAAGGCTATAGACAAAATATAAAATGTTTTATATAATGAATATTCTCAATCATGAATATTAATCACATTGCATCAACTTGAGTGATTTATTGAAAACAAAATGCGGAAGGTGAAAGATGAGCACAAGTCAACTGGACTACCATGTGCGCATCTGGATGGTCAGATTCTCGATAATTAAAGTCACCATGAAATCAATTTTTATTTTTTATTTTAATGAAATATTTCCATATTTATCTTAAATGATTTATTCTTGCAAAAAAAGCTCATTAGCTAATTGTGATCAATTGCACCTAATATTAAACACATTAAATAAACATTTACATTTTTAATATATTTTATATTGCAATAAGTTTTACATTGAATATACCAAAATCATTTAGAAATGTAAAAAACATATAGAAATAAAAAACATTAAAAAAAAACAATTGTTTTTGGCCCATAACCTTGAAACAGTGCTTTAAGATTTTCAGGTAAATATGATGAATAAGACTAATCAAACACTGCATAAATTATAAACTGAATATGGATAAATCCTTATTAAAGCTACAAAACATATTCAGTCAAGAGCAGTGAGTGATTTACTTTTGTCTTCTGTTCTTAGATTAACATTAATGTTTACAAGGCTGCTGTCAGACCTGACTTACATGACTTGGATCTGACACATCCTATTTTCTCACACTTGTTTATGTCAATGTAACACTTTTCAACCATTTTAATAGAGTGAGATTTGTCCATCCAAGTGTGAAAGAGAACTCTGAGCACTGTGCATGTGTTTAGGGTGTTTGTTTACCCAATTTGAGTTTTATTTATTTATTTATTTTTTGTGCATCTTATGCTTGAAGGGTTTAATATCACTTGTATGAATGATTGTGTGGTCATATATTGCGCAGCCAAAGGATGATTTTTTGTGGCCATTATCAGACATTGTGGGATATATGTGCGGCTTCTTTAATGATAATGCGATCTGTCTTTCTTACCATATAGCTCTTTGGGTATATGCATTAGGACCTGCATCTACATCAATGTAGCTTCCCATCATTTAGGTCAAAGCATTTAATATTTAAGTGTTCCATTTTAACATTACACTATATTTAGCTTCACTTGCAAGTTAGAGCAGGGCAGCGGAAGTGTGATGGTATAAAATAAAAAATACAGAATGTATTCATCCACTTTTTTTGGGCTTACAGTAGTTGTGAATAATCTTTAAGGATACATTCTCATTACCTCACACTTTCATATATCTGAGCAAAGAAGTTTGCTTCTCTTTGCCAAAATTGATTATTACATTTTTGTTTTCAGAATTTCAAAATATACTTAGCATTTCTTTGCTCTTTGATGGTGTTATTTCACACAGAAGGTGGTGTGCGATGGCATTAAGCTTCAAGTTTCCCACAGACACTCACAGCGCTTGTATTGATTTTTGGCTCTTTGCACCAAGGAAATGCTAAGACATACACATACTAATGTTGAATGATGTTTTGTTTTTCTTTGCATCTATTATTTGCCTGAGAAATATTTCATACAGACATGATAGTGTATGTCTCATGTTTTAAAATATATATACAGATATTAAATAAGTCTGTATCTGTGTTTAAGTACATATACAATCGCAACATGATCTCATGGTATTTGCATATATTTTACCGCATATACATTTATGTATGTTTGCATAGACACTAAAAAGTAAAATATTGACATTGACAACACAACATTTTAACCTTATAATCACTCACCGCCATCGGTGTGTGAATGGGTGAATGCTGAGGCAATTGTAAAGCGCTTTGGTGGCCATTGGGTCTATGAAAGCGCTATATAAATGCAGTCCATTTACCATTTTTAGAATATTTAATTCATGGAATTAATCGGTTGATTCTACTGTATTTATGATCACTGAGATTATGTTTTCAATCACATTTATGTATCACAGTTGACTCATTTATTTATCACAGTTGACTCATTTATTTATCACAGTTGACTCATTTATTTTGTCATTATAACATTTCATTCTGTTCTGTGTGACGTCTGGTGCTAGACGTCTGGTTTTAAAGATTGCATCATTTTAAACAAAACAACACTAATCTTGAAATGAACACAATATCTGTAATTGTTTAAACATTATGTACATTTGTTTTTAATGCCACGCATGTAGCCTATACTTTGTAACAACATTTTTTTGGCCGTTTTTGGATAATTCCATAAATTATTGTGATTACACCTGTCCGTCTGTTACATTTATCTTTATACTATAATTTTAAAATCCTGTTGGTATATTAAAACAACAACAGACAAAAAACTCACTGTATGTGGTTTTGTTTACAGTTTCAGGGGGATCTAACATGTCTTTAAAACTGCAAAAATGTAACTATATAAATATATATGATATAAACGATTCATAAATATTTCACTTTTTCTATATCAGTAATTCTGTTTACATTTTAGATGATGTCACTACACCCATATTCCTTGTTTCAGCATCTACCCAAATGTACAAAAACTTAAGTATATTAAATACACAGTAAAAAATGGTTGGTTTAACTTAAAAAAATAAGTAACCTGGCTGCCTTAAAATTTTAAGTTCATTGAACTGGAAAAAGTGAGTTAATACAATGAAGGAGATTGATTTAATCATCAGAAACTCAAAATAATAAGTTATCTGAACTAAATAAATTATTGAAGTTGATTTGACAAAAGAAAAAATGTGATAACAAATCTTGAAAATATTTTTTTACAGTGTATGTATTATACGGTTACATGCAGAATACCTCCTGCACTTATAAACAATAAGACCAGTCTGAAAATGGATATACATTATGTTGTACACTTCCACTTGCCTCTGTATCTACAACATCACAGCTGAATATATATAGCCAGTAATTCATAACCAGCTCCCTAGTGCAACTGTAGAGCACTTACAGTGAAAATGGCAGTAAGAGTAATATTATTATAGAAAACTAAGCCAACTGTTTAAATTAAAGTGATACATTCTGACATTTATCCTGCAGCCCAGATAAAGGATAAAACCTTCATAGGTTTTCATTACCAAAATGATGTTTTATTGTGAAAAAATAACCGTGATTTAACAGTAAAATACTGTAAAAATGCTACAGTGCAAAACTGTTAATTGGTTAACAGAAAGTTTCCGTACTATACACGGTAAATAACTGTGATATAATTTTACAGTAAAATACCGTTAAATTTACAGTTTTTGAAAGTGAAAAAGAACAAATCATTGTAAAATTTACAGTGAAAAACCATAAATTGACATTCCCACAATTCCCTGTGTGACACTTCACATTTTATGTATTTTTGTTGAAATAACTATGGTTCCTCATAGTTTTATTGTTTTTTTCTAATCAGTTATGTACATTAGGGTTTTATGTTACATTTAATGTTGTTAAATTAATGTTTATTGCATTTTTTAAATTTCATGTGTGTTACCATGATGGTGCTTAATGTTTGTGTGAATGACATTGTGCAGCTTCTTTAAATAAGTATTGCTTTATATAAGTATTCACTTGTAATGAGCTGTGATTGCTCATGTAACTCTCATCACTGCTGTGATGATTGTTGGTTGTCAGTGTATTACAATGGTCTAAAACAGATATCAATACGTCAATAAGTTGGTAAATCCACATTTTATCAGAAAATAAAATACGGTTTATTACTGTAAATTTTAAGTTAAGTCTGTAAAACCATTAACGTTCCTACCGTATTTTTAACGGTAAAGTTCTGGCAACCACAGCTGCCGTTTTTACCGTGAAAATTTACGACGTATTGTACAGAATTGCATTTAATACTATGCACTAAGTGCACTTTAAATCATTAAAAAATATATTAAAAATACTGTATATCTGCTGATAATATTATATTAATGACTAATAGACCACTTAAGTGTACATTTTAAAGGTGGGGTTTACTGCTTTTTTCTTTGCATGATTGTGTTTATGGGGTGCGAATACCTAAGCATGTATCCGTGGTTTTTCTTTTTTTAAAAGTCTTATTTTTCATAAATTTCACCTTTATTGTCAGCCGCGCTCTCCTCTGTCCCCTGACGAGCGGTTCACTTCCTGATTCTATGAAAACACTCCCTCAGAATGACGTTGTGGGCTCAGATTGGTTCGTTTGGGCTGGTGTGTTGTGATTGGCTAAACTGTCGCTCACGTTGTCCGGAAGGTTAACGCCCATTGAGCTTTACCGGGAAGACGCGAGCTCCGGTCCAGAAGTAAATATGTGTCGAGACTGCAGTATCAGTTTGAGGCAGAATCAGACCGAGAAAGCCGCGATGAAGAGAGTCAAACAGAACCTCACCACACACGGCTCTTAATAAAGGTTTCTGAATGATAATTTGCTATTTTTTAACTTTATGCACGTTTGTTTTACATAACAGCATCTGACTGGCAACAATAGCAACTGGCTGGCTACTAATGTTATACTCAAAGAGCGTTGGCAGGTTTACGTTCTTGATCAGAATTGAAAATAACGTCATAAAACATATTTAACATGAAAAATACATTTACAACATTAGTACTTATACAAAATTCAGGTCCATAATGTTTGTACACGTTTGTCGTTGACACAAAATAGCATAACTGCTAGCCCATAAAGCCTATAAAGCCAGCGCTGGCATTTTAAAAATAATAAAACACAAGGCTACGTCTGGAATTATACATGCAAATACATTTAAAATGATTAAGTCTTAGCCTACTTACAGGTTGTGTACGATTGTGTCTGCCTCTTGTTTTAAAGTTGGATCTGCTTCATGTTTAGTAACAGTTTCTTGTTGAATTTTGAACTCGTGGAGATTCTGGAAGCTGTCTTCCGTAAAATGCGCAGCACAGAGAGCTAGATTACGATCGTCACTTTCAGGAACATAATCAAACATAAATTGTATCCATTGTTGTCGAAGTACAGCGTCCGTGGGAAGTTTGAACACAGAAGACCTGACAGCTGCGTGAACAACAACACACTCGACGAGGAGCTGCTGAAATATGATCATGGCCTTTCCTGCATATTCCGGAGGGAGTGGTTGATGCAAATGTGTGGGTTAGTGACGTACCATAACCCAGCTGTAGTCCAAAACGAGTCGTTTTTGTAGGCAATTATACTTCCTGATTTTTAAAAGACAATATCTCTGCTTACACTAAACTTTCAGCGCTGCAACTTTGCAGATACTGTTCATGCACCAACAGCAACATTACACACTATTTAAAATCAAAAAAGTGGAATTGACAGTAAACCCCCCTTTAATGAATGTTTCTAAACACACTCAAGTACACTTTTTAAAATGCACTTTCTAAATGTCAAATTACTTTCGTTTTATTTTAAAAATAAATTCTAAATAGTTTTTTTATAATATTTTAAATAGAACTCGTTTATCAAAATGAATTAATATTTTTCGTGTCATTTGGTTCATTCAACGAACGAAATGAACAAATTGAACTCGGAAAAAGATTTGTTCATTTTGATGAGCAAAGCTTGAACAGGAGTGGCGTACGACGCATCAGAAAAGAGCAAGGCGACCATTTGAGCTTATAAAACGTATACTTTGTTTAAATGAGTGATTGTTTGCGCTTGATAAGACCCTTATTCATCGTCTGGAATCGTTTAAAGCCCTTTGAACGGTTAGCAGTTTGCACTGAAAAACTGTCTTTTGGACCATGAACCGTTTGGTTACCAGTAAAGTGCATTATATGGAGAAAAATCCTGGAATGTTTTCATCAAAAACCTTAATTTCTTTTTGACGGAAGAAATAAAGACATGAACATCTTGGATTGAAATGCGAGGTGAGTAAATTATCAGCAAAAGTTTTTTTAAAAATTAACTTCTCCTTTAATATTTTCTAATTGTTATAAATTGTAACTTCATCATTACAAATGTGCAATTAAAAATATATTTAAATACGTAGCATACAAGTTTAATAGAAATGACATTAGTTTACAAGTACATTCAGCAGCATACTTTAAACATATTTCATATATTGCATATAAAGATGTATTTAAATCGTATTTAAGTGGGTCAAAAAAGGGGTGGCTGATTATGATTTTCACCTTTATAACTTTAGTTAATGTGTAATGTTGCTGTTTGAGCATAAACAAAAGTTAAACAAAAAGTTACAACGCTCAAATTTCAAAGCAAAGAAAGATATTTGCTTTGTTTTTTGAGGACAACAACAAACGGATGGTAGGAACTACACAACATTCCTCCTAGGTAAATTACATAACTAACCCTAAAATGTACATAAACCCCGGCCTGGGAACATGCAGTCCATCTTGAAGAGAGGAAGAGTTGTAGAAGAGCACATGTGAGTCTGCTCAAGCTGTCGCTTCTGTCTATCCACATGCAATACAGTGCGTAAGACAAATGCAATAGCATGCCACTCTGTAAGCATTTTAAAACAGTTCCCACACAAGCGATTGTATAGATTATCATGACAGAATATGCAAATTGAAGATAGTTAACTCCATATCACCAACATAAATTTGTCAACTAACCATTCACGTCCTGTTGCATTCTACATGTTGTCACTTCTTCTTGAATCTCTCCATCATTGTCCAACTCCAGTTTAAACATAAAAAGCAGAACAGTTTCTGACATTTTAGTATGTATCTGCAAGGTAATCGGAGCTGCTGCTAACACACACACACCACAAACACAAGCTCTTGAAGCTCTGCCCTCTGCGCCAGCTCATTTGCATTTAAAGGGACACACACAAAACAACACGTTTTTACTGACCCTCAAAAGGGACAGTTTTAACATGCTGTGGGGTATTTTGAGCTAAAACTTCACAATCATATTCTGGGGACACCAGACACTTATTTTACATATTGTAAAAATGGGCATTGTACCACCCTTGATGATCAACTAATTGCATTTAACATAAATTTAGTAGGGCTGTCAAACGATTAATCGCGATTAATTGCATCCAATATAAAAGTTTGTTTTTACATAATATATGTGGGTGCACTGTGTATAATTATTGTATTATATATATATATATATATATATATATATATATTGGGGTGGAATGGTACATGTATTTGTATAGAACCGGAAACGGTTACGGGCGTCACGGTTCGGTGCACGAATTTAACGGAGAATACACGGTATATAAATAAATAAACTCGCGTGCATATTAAATAATGTAATGCGGGACTACTGTTAGATACGCGGGTTTTTTCAGGGACACATAATTGTGTATCATCGGCTTGCTCTGAACCGTCAAAGCTCTGACACGCGCGTTCACTTCAAACGTGGCTTTATACGCGCATCCTCGCTTTGGACTAGCATGCAATAGACGCGATTTGGACCAGACGCGATAGACGCGAATTTGGCGCTCTATTCGCGTTTTGGTGTGACCGCATAATGAACAGGCTGCGATGTCAAGATTGCAATGCTTGTGTGTGTGTGTGTGTGTGTGGGTGTGAGTGTGAGTGTGAGAGAGAGAGAGTGTGTGAGAGTGAGAGAGAGAGTGTGAGAGAGAGTGTGAGAGTGAGAGTAGAGACGACGCGATAGAACAGTGGAAACAAAAACTGTTCTCATATTTGTGTAGGCTACACTCGCAATAAAACACAACATTCTGCTTTTGTTACACTGTAAACTCTTGACAAACTGTAACCTACAACTGTCATCCAACCAAAATCACACACACACTGTTTTAAAAGCAAAACATAGGCTATTTATCCAACTCCATTTCAAAACAGTCTGTGGGTCCCATCTTTTGGACATTCGTCATATTCCTCGGAGCACTAATCTTACACATTCTACATAGATTTAAAAAGAAAATCGAATGTGTTTTTAAAGGTAGTATTATGTTATACAGAAATCAAATATTTATTCAGATGAGAATAATGTTACATTGTTAATTAATAATGTTAATTAAAATTAAGGAAAACAAATATATTGATCTGAAATATAGCAAAATAATTTTAAATAAATTCAGGTACAATTACCAAACATATCGCTAGGACTTTTTGTCTTTTTATTCATTTAATTAATAAACTAATTATAAAAACTATTGTCAGTGCACTACAAATAAACTGGTTCTATGCTTTTATAAAACTTTAAAAAATACAATGCCTTCTGTATTTTTGTTTTGCTTTTCCCTCCATTGTACCAAAATTCGTACCGAACCGTGAGGTCATAGAAGCCGAACCGTGACTTCTGTGTACCGTTCCACCCCTAATATATATATATATATATATATATATATATATATATATATATATATATATATAATGTATATAATACACACACATGCTTGTATACATTTAAGAAATATTTTCATGTATATACTGTATATAGACTTATATATAATTTATATTATATATAAATATTTTATTTATAGAAATTATATTTTTTCTTAAATATACATGCATGTGTGTGTATTTATATATATATACACACAATAGGGCTGTCAAACGATTAATCGAATTAATAGCACATCCAAAATTAATCGCATCCAAAATAAAAGTTTGTGTTTACATAATATATGTGGGTGCACTGTGTATATATATATATATATATATATATATAAATATACACACACATGCTTGTATATTTAAGAAATATTTTAATGTATATACTGTACATAGATTTATATATAATTTATATTATATATAAATATTTGATATGTAAATTATATTTTTTCCTTAAATATGCATGTGTGTGTATTTATATATATAAAATATGGCTGTCAAACGAATAATCCTGATTAATTCGCTTCCAAAATAAAAGTTTGTGTTTACATAATATATGTGGGTGCACTGTGTATAATTATTTTCTATATTTAAATACACACACATGCTTGTATATTTAAAAAATATTTTCATGTACATACAGTATATAGATTTATATATAATTGATATTATATATAAATATTTTATAGATAAATAATATTTTTCTTAAATATACATGCATGTGTGTGTATTTATATATACAAAATAATTATACACAGTGCACCCACATATATATGTAAACACAAACTTTTATTTTGGATACAATTAATAATTTGATAGCCCTAAAATTTATAATATATTTTTAATTTAATTGTAATAATGTGCAATTCTATAAATATTTAATTTGTTTAAGTGTAGGTTTCCTTATCTACTCTGATGCATTGAAAGCAGGTCCAACTTCACATACTGTAGATTATTTATTAAGTAATGATTTAATTCTGCGCAAAAACAATCAAATGAACCCAACAAGCACATGTGTTATTGTAACACCTGACGAAAAGCAGAGGAAAAGAAAGGACTGAGTGCACCACCACATTGCAGCCTAATAAATGTGAGCAAGGTGCAAGATGCCATTGTGCAGTTATCCACATTTCACGTCGACTGCACAGGGTCAAGTGCTGCCACGAAATGCCATGCAGCCGTACCCTTTGTTGTGCATGCTTACATGTTCTGTTCTTCCTCTCTCTTTATCGCTCTGTATCTCCACTCCCTCCATTTCTCATCTGTTATAGCAACTGTCCCTAGAGCCCAGAGATCAACCCTTCCCCCATCCTACCAAACAAATGAGAAAGAGATTGATAGAGACGCTACAGTGCATCTTGCATTTTCCTTGCCACCTTGAACACCATCAGCTGCAGCAGCTTGCGGAAATAACTTCAGTGCAAATCAAACGTCCCAGACCTCCTTTTTTATGAATCAAAACAAAATATGGGATAAAAATCCTTACCTTTTTTTAATCTATTTGTCAAATTCTCTCATATTCTTTGTCTCCATAATCTCTGTCAATCATCTAGAGCACATCCTCAGCAAAGATCTGCCAGTGGCTCAGTGTTCAGAACAGCAGTATGCACGCATGTGTGTGAGTGTTGCATGTATGCGAATGCAAGCCAGCAATGACGTGTAGTGGTGTGAAGCTAGCAGAGCACAGTTTGAGACCTCAGACATCACTTTCCTCTGCTTCACAATGTGTTTCCCTTTACTGTGTTGACACATCCTCTTCTCTGTCTACACTGTTACTTGTATCTTTAACAAAAACCACACATGCAAACGCAGAACGGGATGTACACGCTTTAAAAATAAAGGTTATTTACTGGAAATCTGTGGTTCCATAAAGAACCTTTACATTTAAGGAACATTCAATTAATGGTTCTTTATAACGTTCTTTAGATAATTAAAAGTATGTTTTGGGAACTGTTCACTAAAATGTTCCATAATAGTTCTTCTATGATATTGCTGTGAAACCCCCATTTGGAACGTTTATTTCTAAGGGTGTATAGCAAGATGTGCGGTTGACAAAAATGGTTCTTACCTCCCAGCTTTCATTTCAGTTCCACTTACACATCAATTCATGCTAGCATTTTTTGGGATTTCTCTCCCCAGTGAAGGCTGTTTTCACCCAAATATTTTCAGATGCATAAATGCAAAATCCATCCTTGACAGCTTGCCCTGAGAAGCTCACTATGCCCCCATCGTTCTGTTCTTACAGGGGCAGGTTGGATTGCTGTCCGTCTTTTTCTGCCCCTCTCTAGCATGCTGCCTTTAATACCCATTCACATCAAACCAAAGCCGACCCCTTCCTCCGCCCCGCATACGCTATTGCTCTCCACCCCCTCCTGTCTTTTTATCTCCTTCACCCGCTTTGCTTGAATCTCTCTTGCCCTCTGGCTCCTCAGCCTCCTCACTGTAGCTACAGTAATCCTTTTTCTAGACTAATGGATGGATGATTATACACACTAGATTAGTATAGAGTGGAAATGATTCCCGAAAGTAAAGGTTCCAAAAGAGTGTTTTTGGAATGATGCAAGAACCATTTTTGAGTTCCCCAGAATTTTTTTTTTCATAATTCTTAAGGTAGAAAATAAAATTCTTAGTGATTTTTTTTAATATAAAGAAGAGTGGATGTTAAAGGTTTTCATGGAACCATTGATTCCATTAAAGAACCATTATTTTTAAGAGCGAATATGCAATTCACAGTCTTTTTGTGCTTGTGCATGTGTGTGTGCATAACCCTAATCACTTGTGACTCATGTCAGCGCATACATACGCAGTCATTCGCTTGTGATGTGGTATAATGACTAGGTCTGGAAAAGGGCTCTCCTCCAGATTCAGTATTACAGTGAGAGGACTCTACTATGGTTTGGCCATCTGGCAGCAGAATGTGGGGTGACCTCCCTGATACTAACTGAACACCACGGAAGTAGGGGAGGAGTGATTTGGGGGGTTGGTCGATGTGTCACACGCACACACACACACACACACAAAGCCTTTTTGTTTGATTCCCAAATGATTTTGATGATAAACAATATTAGCTACTGTAAGAAAGGAGAGGATGATTTCTTGTTGTTGGTTTAACATATCTATCAGAAAGATGTGTTGTTTTAATTGATTATGTAAATATAATTTTCCTATATTTTCTTATCTGAAACCTCTTACGGACTAATCGAAACACAATTAGACCTTTTCTGGAGCTGCGCTGTCATCCTTCACTAAAACTGAAGCTAAATGAATCTGAAATAAAATTATGGTCACACTTTAGATCAGGGTCTCAATTCCAAGCTGCTTGGGGCTGACTATTGTGACTCCTTACTTTTGTCTCAAACTCCTTATTACTGCTTATTAATAAGTTTTAGTCATGCAGAATAAAGCTTTAATATGTACTTTATAAGTAGCCTATGTAATAAACAGCCAATATCCTGGTAATAGGCTTGATAATGAGCAAAACCCCCTTTATAACCACTTTAATTATTAGTGCTGCAGGAATTACTTATTTTGTAGGCTAAAAGCCAGAAAGTACACACTTTAGCATATCACGGTTCCATCACCTGAAGTCAGTCAATTTGTTTTAAATGGGTTTTTGGTTAAATGTCTGAAATAAGGTCTGTGGTTAACACGAGCTCAAGATATTTCCATATTTTATTCTATGACATCAGCTTTTACTCATCTTGAAAAAGGCTAGAAAAGATGTCTGGGACATTAAACGCCATCAGGCGAACAGATTCTGAACAGATGCAAATTATTCTAACTCAAACTATCAGGGAAAAAAAATAAAGACTAAAAAGGGTCGTAATCGGGTTGTAGCTTAAAGGTACAACATGCTAGCCTGGCAAAGCAGACCTATCAAGATGTTAGGTCTGGAAACTCCACAATTGGCATACCTCAATCCGGGGGCCGGGATAAAAGGTTGTCTTTCAATATCCCTCTGCACGCCATAGGACTAACTTTGACTTGAGAGACACGTAGTGTTACATAGGCCTACTTTATTAAACAGGTGAGCAAGTGTTGGGCATGGTGAGCAAACTAATCAAGGTTATTTAGTTCAACTTGATGAAAAGTTAGAATATGATCTGTATGTATTCTCTAATGTTAATCTAGCTTAGCTCTCATACAGCCAACAAATAACTTAACTAACAACATACAACACACTCAAATACCATTTAGTGTGATTGTGTAACTGTTGGAGCAAGAGAAGCAGCGCTGCTTAACCTCAAGTTTCATTTGTCTAATAAACTGACCTGTGTGTGCATAATTCAGCACTTGCGTCTAGTTCGGTAGAATGAAATGTCCTTTCCTTTATATCTGTGGGGTCCGCTGGTACACGTCTAACAATCGTGCCCTGCTACCACAGTCATGTCAAAAACATTCATGTAGTCACTCATCCATAAAAGATCCATCAGCTTGAAGACAAGATCCATAATTCTGCTTAATGCAGAATATACGTCATCAATATACACCTTTGTTATTGTAAGAGGTTCAGCGACCCCTGGTGGCGGAATATCTCGCATATTCGAACCTTAAATGGCGGTGATGTTGAAGTCCAGCCCGTTCTCATCCCAAAGCGCCATATACAACGCTTTTGCAAAAGCGTAAATATCCAACGCACATGGCACCCTTTAGCACCAAATGAGATGTAAAAATAAATCGGGCAGAAGGCGCCTCCTAATGGTCTAACCCTAACCCTACCCCATACCTAAACTTAACCGTCTCATTTGGCACTAAAGGGTGCCATGTGCGCTGGATATTTGCGCTTTTGCAAAAGTCTCGGAAAATATGGCGCCTTGGTGATGAGAATGCGTTGTGAAGTCATGTGATTGAGGAGTATTTCGTTTATAGCCTTCGTTCAGCTTTTTATTTTTGCCGATATTCTTTAGGTTAATTTGCATTGATTTGTAAATGTTATAACAATGAAACTTGAAAGAATAATCCACTTTGGTCACAGAGCTTATTTTATGTAATAATCCAAAAGTCAGTGTAAAAAGCCTTTTGGTTTTTGTTGAGAAACCAAGAGTGATGCTAACTTTCAGATCTGCCTACACATCCACTATCGCTGCAGCACTCTATACTTTAATAACACATGACCAATATTAAAATAGCACTGTTCTGGAGCATGTCACATTGCAGTTTGGTGAATTAGTAAGGTTCTTTTTCTACTGAGGCTTCTTGTCCTGTTTAACTTTGTTGTGGGTGTGGCTTCAGTCCACTTAGATAATACACAAAAAAATATAGAGGTAATAAAATATTAAAAAAGGATGAACAAACTGTATAAAGGGCAAATGGCAAGCAGCCAAAAGTGGAGTCTGGTGTCCTGGGTTCAGTCCTAAATGTACCCAGACATTTTTAGAGTCATTATATGGTCATCTAGTGGACATTGTTGGTACTGCTGGCAGTTTTGAGGATAACAAATGCATTGTTGCAAGATGTTAGTGCCCCTAACAATGCTTTTAAACTGCAGATTTGGTCATTTTTGAGTATTTATTCAGCAGTTTATAGTAGCTATATAACAGCAGTTCTTTATTTTTCTTTCATTTTCTTCTGACCTGGATGTCATTCTGCTTTGGTCTAATGACTAAAACCAATTCCGATTATAACTTTCTGTATAATTTTCACAATTCTGTCAGGATCACTATCGTCAAATATGATTGGCAGTTGCATACAGTTTGGATTGGCGGTATGGTTCTGTTCTGGACAGAACTCCTGTGCATCCATGAAGCCTTGCATGGGTAGCCCTCAAACCATATTCACTTTATAGCCCTTAATCCTGTAATTGTGGACAAATATGGGCACAGAGGACTCAGGTGTGATCCTATTTTTTATTTATTATAAATGTTATATCATTGTCTTCGATAAAGTTTTGTCTATCCATTTATGGTGTTTTTATTTATTTTGGGGGTATTTTTAAATTTATTTACTTCAAAAAGTACCATATTTTCTATATAAATTATTCATATGTAAATTAATTACTATGTAGTTTTATTTTTTTTAACTACATTAAAATATCATTCCAATAAGTTCTTAGAGCTAAAACCTAAATATGAAGTGACTTTGCTGTCATCTGGTATCTTATTTTGGCTTATTTTTATCTCATTTCTATGGGTGCCCATTTTTGACCCAAATACAAGATTAAGGAGTTGTTGTTTTTTCCACCCACTTAACTTGTAGAATTGAGTAAAAAAAATTGTGTGTTCAGGAGGCAAACTTAGGAAAAGTAGCCAAGTCTATAGTCATTAGCTGATGCGAGCTTGACCAACGTGACCTGCCAGAACTCACGCTATGCTTAATTATTATTTATAGGCCTAGGAAAAATCAAGTTCCACTTAGTAGTGATCCTTGTAAGGTTTGTTATACCAAATGTCAAAGAAATAAACCATACAATTTATACTATAAACAATAGTGGTAGTGTAATAAGGAGACAGCAGATTGAGAATCCATCTGCAGCTTTATCATCTAAGAGTTCGAAAACAGGTACAGGCTAAATCAAGAGGCAGGCAGCAAACATACACTGTACAAAAAGACAGGCAAGATGTCTGGGCGGGTAGCTGACAATCACAATCCAATAGACAGGCAAAGGTTAGGGCAGGTGGCAAAGAATCAACAAGAAACAGTCCAAATCAAGACTTCGCAATGATGGTGTGTGGAGTGTTGAAAAAGTGTCTGTGTGATGAACTGGAGGTGTATGTGTAATCAGTCCAAGGTTTGAGGGCCTATGGGGATTGTAGTCTGAACAGTAACAGTCAATATTCTGGTGAGAGCTACCTCTGGTGATCTGGAGTGATCTGGTAATTTTTTTCTAGGAAATGAAAAGCCAAATAATTAAGCTCATTGATCTATATTTCTTATTCATCATTCATTTTGATCTATATTTCTTATTCATTGATCTATAATTTCATTGATCTATATTTCTTATTCATCATTCATTTTGAACACCTTAAAAGGTGTTCAAAATTATTCAAGTATTATTTGGAACAAAATTAGAGGCCTAAATAATAGCTGTTGAAAGACTATAGCTTCATTCATTGGATAGTATACATCCCATTGTAATCAGATTATTGAACCCATTGCAAATTGTTTATTGGCAAAATTTACAGACTTTCAGCTGTTTGCAATGAACAAATCAAACAACAGTTATTGCAATAGCTCAACACAACAAATGTTTCACGGGGTTTCCCTAAATTCAACAGAAATTTTAACTTTTCATGTCTTTTGTAGTCTCAAAATTATTTAAACTCCCTGAACAGAATCCCTCACAAAAATCAAGAACTGCATTAGTTGCACCAGGTTTGCTTGATCTAGGACACATGAAATACCTGAACTGGCTTGGTTTGTTGAGTGTCACGTTTGACTGCATGTTAGAAATCTGGTTAGAGAATCATGTTAGAGAAGTCAAAAGAATGGTACAAAAAGAAAAGGAAATGGAAAGGAAATGTGGTGGAAAGAGTACTGACAAATTGTACTTAAGTAAAAGTATTGCTACTTAAGTAATAATTTACTTGAGTACAAGTAGAAGTACTGAAATATAATATGACTCAAGTAAGAGTAAATAAGTAGTTTGCTTAAAAACTACTCAAGTAACTACGTTACAAAGTACTTTAGTATTTTAATTTTTCTATTTTTACCCAAAATGGGGAGATGATGGCAAAATGGAGCACTAAAAACTCTCATGTCATCTATTTCATTCATACTGAAGGCCCTGTACTGATGCATATAAGTAATAAACTTACACATTTCAGGAAATGCCTTAAATGGATATAATAACGTGCAAATAGTGATGTTTTGACTGATGAAACATGAAGACAAACACATTATAGCTATAATATATCTGTGTTAATCAAACTATCAGGTATTTTCAAAAGAATGATGTATGTCTTGAAAGGGATAGTTCACCCAAAAATGAAAATTAGCCCACGATTTACGCTCCCTCAAGTCATTTTAGAAGATATGACTTTTCTGCTTTCAGTCAAATACAATCAGAGTTAGGCTATATTAAAAAATGGCTAATTATAAAAATTATAACTTTATAATGGCAGTGAATGACTGGAGAAAATTTGAAGCCCAAAAAAGTGCATCCATCAATGATAAGTGCTCCACATATAGACTACTAGCTTTCTCTGTTGTCAAGAGCAATTTTTTATTACTAATTTTGAAAAGTAAGTCCAGGTAAGATCATTTGAATATTTGGATTTGAATCATTCATAATTGAAAGCAAAGATGGTTAATGGAGAGGTCCAATGAAAAAGGTATGAAAAACAATAAAACAGTATGAATAAAACATTTCCAGTAAAAAAATAAAATAAGTGGGCTATGGTTAACATGTTAAATTAAATTATCTTTTTTCGTTGTAGCCTACCGAAAATGTGCTGGGAGCCCACTGTTGCTATAGGAACGAACTACACTTTTACATGCATCTGATTGACAGAAATCATGCGATCTTATTTCACTGTTTTTCAGCTTTGTACAAAGTTTGCGTCATATATTTAGTTTAACTGTATTGTTAAACAGGGCGAGCTTTACCATTAATTGAACTGTGTGCATGTATTTTAGACACTTACTGTTCTTGCTACGTCCATGCAAACCACGTCCATGTTATGAGCCGAGCATTTTTATTGACTGCAACTGCTCAGTGCTCTGGTATTATCAATGGTATGACCCATTTCAGTAGCCATAGTTAAATATGAGCAGAATACTTACTTAAATTCACTGAAATATTGAAACGTTAGCGCTACTGATTCAAAACACGAGCGTCAGTGATTGAATGTCAAAGCGCGGTTTGAACGCCCCGCCCCCAGCCGAACTAGAGATTTTGATTGGTTTTGCACCCGAGTCAGACCAGTCTGTTATTGGCTGAAGGGCTTCAGATCTGTCTGTTATTGGCTGAAGGGCTTCAGATCTGTCTGTTATTGGCTGAAGCGCAGTGCTCCACTGCAGTGGTTTGAAAATCTGTCAAATTTTCCTGCCCTGTTGCTCCGTCGGCACCTTTGTCAAAGTACTTTGTACTTTTTATGAAATATAAATGTAGAGAAGTTGAATATTTTATTTTTATTTTACTCAAGTAAGAGTAAAAGTACTATGATTTAATTATACTCAAGAAAGTAGAAAAAATGAAAAAATCTACTCAAGTACTGTAACGAAAGTATTTGTAATTAGTTACTTTCCACCATCGCCCTTCACAAACAAGAAACGGGATACAAAACGAGAGTGAAACACTAAATGTTCCTAGAGACGACACCATTGGAAGCATATAGTTCACAAGTTCAAAGTTAAGAACAGTGGTTAAACTACCTACAATCTGCAGCCAAATTTCTGGGAAGGCAATGCAAGGCAAGTTCATTTATATAGCACATTTCACACACAATGGCAATTCAAAGTGCTTTACATAGAAGAAATTAAAATAATCAAAAGAATTATTTGGCTCATTGGGAGCATATACTGTACAGGTTGAATAGGCATGGCGCAAGAATCGAGCCCTGAGGGACTCCGCAAGTCATGGATGTCCACTCAGACTTATGTTCTCCTATACTCACAAAATAACCTCTCTCTTCTAAATAAAGGGGAGGTATAAAGGCAGATTTATACCTCCTAAATAATAAAGGCAGGCTCAGAAAAACCCTTGAGTTACTGCAAAAGACCTGCAGCAAGATTTGGTGGCAACAGGCACTGAGGTTTCAACTTCCACAGTAAGGCGCGCACCAGACGCAGATGGTCTCTATGCCAGAACTCCAAGACTGCAACACTACTGAACCAAAAGCACAAGAAAAATTCAGCCACTGAAGTTTTGTGATTCTGTTCATTGAAGTATATATGGAAATCCTATGAGAAAACATCTTGCGGTCAGCAAGCTGAAACTTCACTGGATCTACTAACACGACAATTATCTCAACAATACCTCAAATTCCACCAAGGCTTGGTCTCGGAAGATGCTACATTGGCCATTACAGTCACCTGACTTGAACCCCATAAAAAAAAAATCTCTGGTAGGATTTGAAAGTGGTTGCAGTATGCAAACACAATACTGAACTGGAGGCCATTGCTCATGAGGAATGGGCTAAGATTCTTAAGAAACGCTGCCAGAAACTGGTGTCTGTTTATACATCTCGTTTACAGCAGGTCATACTGTAAAAGGCAAAAGAGTGTTCTACTAAATATGCTTGCCATGAAGGGGTTGAATAATTTTGAGACAGCAGAAGTCATTAAAAATGGCATTTTCAGTTGAAAACCAGTGGGAAACCACTTGAAAAATTTGTGATGTAATTTCAATTACTTTTGTTTGATTTGTTCATTGCAAACAGCCGAAAGTCTGTAAATTTTGCCAATAAACCAGATTTGCAATGGGGTTTGAATAACTTCAATTACAACTGTATACCATAAGCAGGAGTACAGTACTCTCCACTAGCACACTTGGTGAATATAAGAAACACCCCAGAGAAAAAGGCCATTTATCAATGTAGTGTAGTTGCATTTAAAGTATTCTCAAATATCTAACCATAAATTAACTAAAATAATTATTCAACACATTTTTGCTAAAATTGCACCTGTTGAAATGTATAAAAATCTTACAGAAGTACATTCACATTTATATTGTAGATGTTTAGGTTCCTGAGTGATCACAAACCCTTTAGTGGTAAGTCGTTACTTATGTTTCACTGTGTTTCACTGTGAAAAGAGACCTCATGCTCACTGTTAAGTTTGGTGTGGCTTTAATGTTACAGGGCTGTTTTTCTTCAAAAGGCCATGGACAAGTTGTTAGGATACAATAAACATATATTAAATCAACACATGACTGCCTTTGGCAGGATGCTTAAATGGGACATGGTTGGATCTGAACACATGGACAATGATCCAAAGCACACCTCAAGTAAAAGAAAACACACACACACATAAGGTCTCAGGTCCCTTGTTATATGTTCATCAACCTTTTTTCGTATTATATAAGATGAGTCAGAGCTGTCATCTAGGAAAGAGAGGTTGCACAAAATATTACCAACAATTTTATGCTTATTTGTGTTAGTTTTATGATAATCTTTCAATTATTTTACCTTAATTAAAGGTTATATTTTTTTGTGAATAACAAGAAGATAAACACCAAAGACATTTTTCCATGGCCTGGTTTGCTTATATTTTACTAAGCTTGGTTTCAGCGGTCAAGTAAATTCAATATAAGGAATGATGTTCATACTTATAAATTATTTACACATGATATTTCTATATAAAAAAGCAGAGCAGAGCTATTGGATGAAAAGCCTTGACCATGTCTGCACCCTTGCATATCCAAAGTAGCTGGAGGAGTGAGGGCGAAGAGGGGACAGTAGGTCGACTCCTCAGACACGAACAAGTCCACTTCCGCAAGGCCATTCCTCTGCCATATGGAATCCACCACCTGTGGGTGGAGTCACCACTCTCCGGGCCTCAGTCCTCCTTCGACAGGATATCTAGTACATGATATCTTTAAGCATGTTCACCAAGGATGCAAAGAACACCACCCCAAGAACAAGAGTCCGTAAGTTTGCAATTAAAGAGGAATCAGAGGAAGTCCTGGTCTTATTGACTTGCCTTCAACAGCTGAGGTCATACATCCATACATCCTGAGTTTCAGACATGGATTTCCACCCAATCGCTTCACAAAAAACATGACATTTGAGACAATTACAAGAGAAAATAATCAGCCACTCTATCTTGCTTTTGTAGATCTGACCAAAGTTGACAGAGAGGCTATTTTTATGGTCCTGCATAAGGCTGGCTACCCTCCCATCCTTCTAACACTTATCAAATCATTTCATAATAAAATGCAACACTGAGTTCAATTTGATGGTGACCCATCAACAGATTTTTTAATAATATTAATCTGAGATGTGAAACAAGGCCGTGTCCTCTCTTTTGGCATTTATGTAACCTATGTATTCATGCCTGCCTTTGATAAATTGGATAATCACTCAGGAGAAACTCCTCTGACCTGGGATGATGTAAACGTCTTCAGATGATCTCATTTCAGAGCAAGAACTAAAGCAACAGATTTTGTCTTTGGATAACTTCTATATGCACAGCCTGTTCTCACGTAAATGCATCTCTATAACACGCATCGTGTACTGTCGTGTAATTTACTAAACGAAAAATATATGAAATGCTGTTTTTCACGGGCATTTGATACGCAGTTCATTTGTGTGTAATACACATGCACTCCACTAATTCAACCCAAATGTATAATACACATGCACCCCACACCTAAACCTACCCTAACCAACCAATGCGTATCATAAGCACTTAAAAACTCACTTTAACGTATAAATTATATGACAATACTAACACAGTCTCATCCCAAGAAGTCATATAAATGACGTCTTGGGACGTCTTTTGACCATACGTCAATATCCGCCTTTTTAGGGCCCCCTTAAATGTCGGTAGATGACGATCCCGGGCCGTCATACAACTGACGCTTTACCTTTAAGGTCAGATAGGTGACGGGTTAGGTTTAGGTCTGGGGTAGAGTTAGGATCCGATAACGTCATCTACCAATGTTTAAGGGGCCCTAAAAAGGCGCCCAAACGTCAGTGACGTCTTGGGATGAGACTGCGCTGACAATACACATGCGTGCTATAAAGACGCATTTAGTGTGATTGGGTTGCTATGCAGATGATACTGCAGATAATACAAAATGTTCATGGAGAAATAAGCATCTATCTACACTAGTATGACCCATGGTGCCCTGGAACCTCCACATGTTGCAAGAAAAGTCTCTCTAACATTAATTTCAGCAGGGGGCAGGTCAAATGGCCAGCAGCTAGCATGAATTCTTTGTGGAAGCAGTTTGATGAAGATGTCAACCAGATTTGAGGACATTACAGTTAACATTCATTGTCATTCATTGTACCTTATAACAAAAACCATAAAGCAGTGAGAATTAAAACATCAGGCAGGAGATGATAGCTCTTGAAGTCCCAATACAAAGAGGCTCAAGAGTGAGTGCATTGGTTTATCTCAGGGTCCTCCACAGAGAAGAGAGGAGATTACCTCAACCCGTCCCTAAACCTACCCATCACTGGGGTTAATAGCATTTATGCGTCTTCCCTTACCATCCTAGGAAAAAAAATATCGTACATTTGCTTCGTTTCGTTTGGACATTTAACGGCGTGTACATACACGCGGAATCACTTCGGACATAATGGCGTTGAGACATACACGCATACACACGGATACACACAGATAGCTGAAAATTCGTATAGATAACACGCCACTTGACTTGAAAGTGGCGTGTATGTTTACGCAAAAGTCATGATGTCATGTTGCAGGTTGTTACCTGAGGAGCAAATAAATCCTCTTCAGAATTCCCTCTCTCTTTGTGAATGTGTGTGTATTGTGGCATCATGAAGGGTGTGCCATAGCTTGAAAAACACAGAGTTTGCAATAAGGCAGCAAAAAGTAATTTTTCAAGCCACTTGAAGACTCAGCAGTTGGCATACTGATAGGCTCATCTGTCTGATTGCATTGTCATGAAATGTGTCCTACTTTCCCACACTTGAACACATTATCAGTTTATACAATGTTCTTTCGACTGGGGATTCTTGCTGGCTGGACCTTCTCCCCTGTGATGTAGCCCACCTGGGAGTTGTGGGCTCTAGGGAACAACTTTTGTTGGGGCTGCACACTGGTTGGGAACCATGTGTTCAGCATGTCTGCACTGGCTTGGTATTTTTCAACTGCTTCTATCATTTCTTGCAGTGACCTTGGGTTATTCTGACAGACAAATCATTTAGCTTCAGAGGGTAGGGCTCTTACAAACCTAGGAAGGCTTTCTGTGACTATCCATTATTTTGGCCTATTGACCTTTTGCCATTTTTCTCTGAGAGCAGTGGTCTCAAAGGTATTCAAGTAAGCTTCAACATCATCATTCTCTCCCATTTTAGGAATACAGTCACTAGCCTTTTTCCTGCTTACATCTTGGACTTGTTTCAGTTCCAATTCTCTAACTTCAAAGGTAATTAGCTGCCTTTGTTCCTCCAGTAAGGCAACTTGGATTTGCTGCTGGATTTTATTTCTCTCTATCAGGGGCGACACTAGGATTTTCATTTTAGGGGGTATGATTTTTTTTATAATAAAAAAGCTAACACTTTAGGATCTAATTCTCACTATTGACCAGGTTCATTACCATGCAAAGGCAGAGTTTTATAACCACTGTGGTCCCAAATTTCAGGTAGGGCGAACAGGCGGGTTCAGGGTTTCACTCAGAAAATTTGGATTTCTCTGATCTACATATGTGCATTTTAAGATGTTTTGAAGGCCAAAATGTGTGGTTGAATGTGGTTTGCCGTTGATTGCTCTCATGATTCTCAGTAATTACCACTATGCAGAAATGAGCAATCCCTCATTAAAAGGACCTGATTGAAGTTACACGTGCAAGATACGGCTTTTTACACTCAAGCCATGTCTCATGAGGTCTTCAGTTGGAAACAACTTGTCAAGGCAGAAGCTAAAATACAACTCCGTACCCAAGAGCTAATTTAATGACAGAAAAAAAATCAATAATAATAATAATAATGTACCCACCTGTCTAGAAAGACAGATCATTGCAGAGGAAATGTTTTTTCAGGAACAGATAGAGAGGGAATTTGAGTTGGTAGGTTCACAAATTCATTTTTAGTCAACATAGTAATGTCATCCTCCTTAATGACATCCTCCTTAGGTGTACTCCTTAGGCTGGAGAAAGACGAGGCACAAGTCAAGCATTGTCTCTCCTTGGTTTGGTGAAGTATACAAAAATCTCTGACCTTTTGTTCCAAGGCAATGTATAAATGAAACTAGCGTTCTTGTAACTGGCCAGTCATCTCCTGACGCATTAACAACAAGTAGTTACCAAACCTCTTTAGCCAGACCCCGAAAGGTATAGATGGCTCACTAGGACATGAATGGCGTAGGAAAAGAAACAAAAGCAGACATCTTTCACGTAGAACAGCAAAATCCTCATCGGCAAATTTGTAATGTTTAAATCCTGGTAAGCACAAGGCCAAGAAAGTTCTAAATTTTTATACATTTAATAAAAAATCAAAAGAAAGACAAGCAACCCAACAGTGCCAGGCATTACATAGGCAGCAGTACCAACAAACTTCAATGCTTCCTCTGCACTTTTATAGGTGCCATGATGTGGACTACAGCGCCATCTCCAGACTAATACACAAACACAACAATTACCTTTTTTAATCATCCATTGTGTTAAAGGGGTCCTAATATGCTTTTTCACTTTTTAACTTTAGCTAGTCTGTAAAACCTGTTAAAGTCTGTAAAAAAACTCAAATTAGGCCTAAATAACAGATCAGCAACTCATAAATAAATACAAATACAGAATCGATACCAACATTTATGCACTCTAAAACTTGAAAAATTAGCAGCATAGCAATAAAAGTGCAACATACCTTAAGACAAAAAGTTCAGTTTGTCAGTTCTGGTGTGTGGCAGAGTTTAATAGTCTAACAGCTTCTGGTCATTAGCCTGGTCTTCCTACTACTAGTTTTATGCTGCACAGCCTTCTACCTAAGGATAAATAGTCTGTTGGCAGAGTGAAAGGCGTCCTTCATAAGGATGGAAGACCTACTCCTGCATCTACTGATGTATGTGTCACTGACCACTGGAAGACTGCATCCTGCTGCTCGTTTGAAGTTTCTGGCGCAGTCTTCGGCAGTGTGTGTTGGTCCTGTCCTGTGCTAACCAGTGAGCGCCGTCTCGCCGGAAGCTTTTGCATGGTTCTTCCCGTCTTATCAGTGGCTTCGACCCGCTATTGGATATTTTTCGTCCGAACCCATAATACATCATCCCCCACAGCTTTCTACGTCGTGGAGTGAATCAACATAATTCAAAAACTCGAACATCACAGCTGGAGGTAGCTGCACCATCTCTTAAAGTGGCCCTGATCAACACCTGGTCAGTGGTGAACAAGACATTTTTAATAAACAATTTCTTCACATTGCAGGTTCTGGATATATCTTAGACATGGATTAAACTCGATAAGCTAAGTCCTTTCACTGAATTAGTTCCACAGGACTGCACTTTCCTAAACTCACCACGGCTATCTGGCCGTGGAGGGGATTAGCGTCACTGTTTAAAAAACAATATCCCTGCCGTGGTCTAACAACTAGCCCTTGCCATACTTTCGAAGTACAACTGGTCCAACCTACATCAACTAATTCCCAGATATTTGCCTTTTATCGTCCGCCTCAACCAAATAAGGATTTTTAAAATGAATTTGCTGAGTTTGTGTCAGGATTTGGTAACCAGATTTGAAAAAAAAACGTAAAATTTTAGAATGAAATCTCATTTGATGTAGAGATTTTGGTTAAAAATGCGCTAGGCTCTGGAATACGCCTTTCTCGCAAGCAACGCATCATATGACGTAGCCCGAGGCAAACAAATGAGCTCGCGGTCCGCTTTCTCATTGCTTGGGTGTTGATGTAGTTAGAGCAGTAGTGAGAGACACAAAGTTTTAGAGTCGAGTTTTAGGGAAGCCATACTGGTAAATTACTGTGTTTGTTCTTGTTGCATGAATTCCAGCCTGTCAGGACATCATATCCATTATTTTCCTTCAAGGAAAAACAAGGCTTTTTGGTCTTGGGTGCTTTATGTGCAGGTGAATAGAGCAGACTTGACTGCCGCGTCTGTTACCACGCACACTCGGTTGTTTGTGGCGCACATTTCACCTCGGTTTAAATGGTATCACTAACTGCATTTGAAAAGCATTATTTATTTGTTGTTATGGCATGGTCATTAGTCAATGTGGATAGTGCTAACCAGCTTGGATGGACTGCATAATCACTGTCAGCGTAGAATATGAGAAGACAAAATGTTGCTGGCTTAAATTAAGACAATCTAAATGGATGTTTAATCAAGAACAAAGTCGAATGTATGTTTGCTTAAGCAGATTTATTACAAAACACCAAGGTACTAGCCATACAGTAGATGAACCAGCGTTAGCCACGGTGCTAACTTACATGAACTCACTTGCCCTATTCGCCACTGGTTTTCTCGACACCACAACTCTAACGTTACTTCTCTCCTCTGCCCATTGTTCGTCCCCCGATCTTCCCCTGACTTCTATCTCGCCTAGAAGGCTCATAATTATATGCCTGTGGGTCATCATAGGCATATTCGTCAACATCGCAGAACGCGGTTTCGTCGTTCGCATCCATTGTAACCTGAGCCTGAACTTGAACAGACTCCCTCGGTGATCGTCACTTCCGGTTAGTGCGTCGTAGACGCGGGAGTTATTTTATCACAATTTTTCTCAAAATATCGTTAATGGCTAAATATATATTACTCCAGTTCAGAAAATCTAGTTGTTTTATCGTCAACATACACTATGCTATATAGGGTGTGTCCAACCTGCATGTTGCTCTTTAATAGGGCCTAATAGCTGATAGCCAGTCTAATCTGCTACAAACATATACCTTTTGGAACCGTTATAATGTATGTCCCACAACGTTAGGCTCGCTTCCGAGGAGGCCTGTATAAGGCCTATTACCCATTCAGTATCCTGGTACCTACTCACATTACCCATGGCAGTGTACTTACAAAAGTTCAACTCCCTTTAAGCAAGGGGAGTACAACATATTCACTCTGCCTCAGATGGAGGCCCCAGGGTGCTACCATCTATACTAATGGGCATCAGCTCATGGTAATGCTCTGGCTTCAAGGGAGAGTATTTTGGAAACCAAGACGAAGTGAAGGTTTGAAATTCCCCTCTCAACCCGAGCCCTAGTGGTGTGAGGTGAAAAGATACAGAAGTTGAGAGTGGAGTTCTCGAAACTACCGTGTCAACAGGGGAGTACCAACCACGTGCCCCTGAGAGTTCAACAGGGTGCAGGCATGCCAGTGGCTCTTGAGGTGACAAAAATTTTACTGCGCTCAGCTTAAGAGAGTGGGGCTAGCTTGTAAGTAAACCACCTTAAACCCATCACTTGAGCGGAGGCTCAGTGAGCTGAATGGAGCCTACTCTGGTGGCCAAATCCATATGCCAGCTCTGCATGGCGGGGTCGGACAAACCAAAAACGTTCTCTTCGCAAAGAGAAAGACAGCCTGACCCTCCCCAAAAAGACCCATTACACTGGGAGAGACTTTATTGAAGGCCCAGGTCTTTATGAATCAAACCTCTACACCAACATGCATTACTCTTCTTGCCCCAGAACACAGAGAGGGGGCGGGCCTCTGACGTAACGGCTCCCATGGAAGGAGGCTATCATGTAGAGATGCTAAAAAACCTACATTCATAAAGTGAAGGGCCAGGGGTAGAAATGCTTCAGCAGAACGCCTCCACTTTTCCTTACATAGCTTAGGCCGGCTACAGAGGCGGCCCTGGTGAGGGCCAGCATGTAAGCATAGCTCTACATGAGGGCTTCGGAGGAGCCATAGCCTTACAAAAAAAAATAAAAACATCGTATTCTTCATCCGAGGGCTGTAGAACCGCTTAGCCTACTGAAAACCCAAACAGAGCTCAAGAGGCTATGTTCTCAGGACCAAAAAATTCATTTTTTGCGAAGATGAATCAGACATCAGATTAGCCTGCTGATGTTCGGTAGATACGGGAAGAATATAGGTTTTTCTCAGTATGAGATCGGTAAGAAATGGAAGACTCACCTGAACTGGTGTTTTTTTTATGATTTGGGAGTTTTGTAGCCATATAGCCTGGCAAACCAGACCTATCAAGATGTTAGGTCTGGGAACTCACAATTGGCATACCTCAATCCGGGGGCGGGATATAAGGTTGTCTTTCAATATCCCTCTGCACACCATAGGATAGCGCTAACCAACCAGAGCGATGATGGCTGTGGCTGAGTGAGTCATGAGTGAGTCCCATGCGTTTTCCCCATGGTTTTCTCTCCAGCGGAGCAAGTTGATATATTAAACTTTTGCCTTATCCGGTCGTCAAAACTCTGAACACATCTTCCTTTTAAGAATGACTTAAGTTACGATCTTAACTCCAAGTCATCCGAGTCGCGGCCAAAGCCGAAATAGAAAGACCGCTGTTCGCCAGCTGCGTCTTGTTTGTTTTTAAGTAGCAGGGAAATCTCCTATGGAAATCACGGCAGCAGAACCGTCACAACTCTGCCATCATTGTGTTAAGCCCGCCTACCAACTCAATACACGATGTGATTGGCCAGACCAGAGTTTGGATTTTCCACTTCGAAAGTCAACGGAGAGTTGCTAGACCACACTTTGCAGCAAAATAATTTTTGCTGCCGCTAGGGTGCGTCTAGATTTCCAGGCTAGTAGCCATATATAATGGCACAAGAATAAACTTTATCAATTTCCAAAACTAGGGGGCGCTATAACTTAAAGGGGGGTTGACTGCTTTTTTTCTTTGCATGATTGTGTTTATGGGGTGCAATATAACATGTATCCGTGGTTTTCTTTTTTTAAAAGTCTTATTTTTCATAAACTTCACCTTTATTGTCAGCCGCGCTCTCCTCTGTCCCCTGAACGAGCGGTCACTTCCCTGAATTCTATGAAAACACTCCCTCAGAAAATAGGCGGTGGGCTCAGATTGGTTGGTTTGGCCCGGTGTGTTGTGATTGGCTGAAATTGCTCACGGCTCGCTCACGTTGTCCGGAAGATTAACGCCCATTACCTTTAAGGATGAAACGGATATGTCATGAGCTCCGGTCCAGATGTAAATATGTGTCGAACTGCAGTATCAGTTTGAGGCAGAATCGAGACCGAGAAAGCCGCAATGAAGAAGATAACAGAACGTCACCACACACGGCTCTTACTAAACGTTTCTGAATAATTTGCTACATTTTTTTACTTTATACACGTTTGTTTTACACAATAGCATCTGACTGGCAACAATAGCAACTGACTGGCTACTAATGTTATACTCAAACAGCGTTGGCAAGTTTACGTTCTTGATCAAATTGAAAATAACGTCATAAAACATATATACATGAAAAATACATTTACAACATTAGTACTTTATACAAAATTCATGTTTGTACGTGTTCGTAGACACAAAATAGCATAACTACTAGCCTATAGTGGCAATAAAGCCAGCGCTGGCATTTGAAAAAAATAAAACACAAGGCTTCGTCTGGAATAATACATGCAAATACATTTAAAATGATTAAGTCTTAGCCTACTTACAGGTTGTGGCCCAACAACTGCTGCCTCAGGTTTTAAAGTTGGATCTGCTTCATGTTTTAGTAACAGTTTCTTGTTGAATACGATGTTGAATTCGTGGAGATTCTGGAAGCTGTCTTGTAAAATGCAAAGCACAGAGAGCTAAATTACAATCGTCACTTTCAGGAACATAATCAAACATAAATTGTATCCATTGTTGACGAAGTACAGCATCCGTGGGAAGTCCAAGACACAGAAGACCTGACAGCGGCGTGAACACAACACACTTGACGAGCTGAAGGCTGGAGCTGCTGAAAAATGCGCATGCACTTTTTTGCATTTTCCGGAGGGAGTGGTTGATGCAAATGTGTGGGTTAGTGATGTACCATAACCCAGCTGTAGTCCCAATCGAATTCGTTTTTGTAGGCAATTATACTTCCTGATTTTTAAAAGACGATATCTCTGCATACACTGAACTTTCAGCGCTGCAACTTTGCAGATACTGTTCATGCACCAATAGCAACATTACACACTATTTAAAATGAAAAAAGTGAAATGGCAGAAAATCCTTTAAGAAAATCCTAATAGTGCAAGTGTGAGAAGTTTGTAAATAGTTTTTTTATGACTACAGACTCGTGTAATGAGAAAAGAAGAGAGGCTGTAATGTAATTTTGTCACTCATAGATATTTTGATTTAGGAATATTTATTATGTCACTGAAAAATTCCTACAGACCGGCACATTAAAAGGTAGTTGCATGAGAAAAATACATTCAATTATTACCAAGGAAAATTCATCTTTTGTATTACAGAACAAACAATATTTCAGTGTGCAACACAACACATTCACTTAAATGTAAAATGCATTCTCAGATCTTTCTGTAAATATAAAAACAAAACATTCAACATAACAGGATATTTGAATAGAACATATTAGTTAATATGCATAACAATACATGCCTAATGTCACATCACATAAGAGTCCAATTTCCCAGACTAATATTGACAGTTTCTCACATCATTGGAAGAATTTTGGAAATCTCGTTTAACAACAACTGCAAACATATATTGAAAAAGAGAGAGAACAAGGATATTCTCAAATGTGAGATATTCACCTATAGTGTTGTGAAACAGAGCCAAACTTTTTTTTAAAAAAGGGGTGTTTTACCACAACTACTTAAAACTGAAATATAATTAAATAACAAATATATATTTTTTATTTCATCAGATCAAACAGTAAAAAAAAACTTAATGTATTTTCTCAAATGAGTCTTTAACCATTCAGCATGCCATGTTACATCCAAACGATCATGACTTATTACATTTAACCCTTTGAATGAATTCAAATTCTTTAAATGTTTAATGCTTCAGATATGCATGAGACCCTTTTTTTTCTTTTTTTACCAGCATATTCATTTCCCAAATGAAGAAAAAATACAATTAACACTCTAGGTAAAGAAAATAAAAACTTTTCAGGGTGAATAGCTCCCCATTAATAATGGTTTCTGTTCAAAATCTTGTTCGTTCACAATATTTATAGTATGAAAGGAGAGCCTTTTTAGTACAACTTTTTAATTTATTTTTTTATGACAACTTACAACTAACACAATTCGGATGATGAAGATTTTGATGCACCAATTACAGCTGGAATATCTATGACTACCTCTTATTGCAGTTAACTCTCTTAAGATAAATTAATTGGGATATTTTCACACATTTTAATGTAATAAATACAAAGATTTAAAGAACATTACTGGTTGCATAATATTAAATATATTTCAGGTACAATCATATAAAACACACATACCAGATAATGAAATTAAAATTCAGCCAGAACTGCTTTGGTGATGTTAGAAGATCTCATTACTTCAGTGAATGTACATTTTAAAATGTACATTTCTTTAACTCAGAACATGGTAACCGAAATAACTTACTCTTCATTAAGTCATCCTATCTTTCTTTTCTTCTTTCTTTTTTTTCTTTTTTTTTTTTAGGAGCCTGGGTAAAATATACACCATAATGATAAATCCTACAAATAAGCTTGAGATTTTGAGATATGTTTGAGATTACATTCAGACTTTAAAAGGAAGAGGTGATTGATCTGGTCAGCAGTTGCAGCTTCAGTCCAGCAGATGGCAGCATGTCTATGTCTCATGATGTGTAAGGCTGTGACAGTGAACACAGTCGATCCCCAAATTTGATAGTTCTCCTGACTCTGATCAGCTCTCTGATGGGCTGTAATTGGAAGAAATTTGCCCCAGCACGAAAATCTGTACCTCATACAGAAAACAATATTGAGTTAACCATACAATATGTGTATTGTTTTATATTCAACATAATAGCTGTTGTCTTTTTTCCTGAGAAATGTTTTATGTAGTGATTAGTCAAGCAGAATGTTGGTTTACCAGTTTAAAGGTGACAGTCAAATACACCCTGTTCAGCTGCCTCAACATCCTCTTCTGTGATGACTGAAGACCAAAGAATAAGAAAATAGAGAGTAGAAATAGAAAATGGAAATAGAGAGTTTGTTAAACACAGAAAGCTTCTGCCACGGAATAAATAAATAAAAAGTAATTGCAGCTTTTTCTCTCACTATTCTAACTTTTTTTCCTCACAATTACAAGTTAATACCTCACAATTCTGATAGAATTATAAACTCGGAATTGCAAGAATAAAGGCGAAAAAGCAAGATGTAAACATGATGGCAAGACAAAATTTCAGAATTGTAAGATAAAAAGTTGCAATTATCTTTTTTATTTCTAAGCTTTAACCCTCTGTTTATCTTCATTTGTGTCTACACTCATTATCTTTGGGGTCTCAGACAATAGAGGACCCCAGACAATAACATTTAATTTTTTAACTGAATAATATTATATATATACAAATGTAATTTTAGTCTGTTTATTAATGTTTTTACTCAACATTTGTGCAGTTTCGGGAGGATTTTTTTTTTATATGTTTTAAATTTCTATAAATAAATAAATAATTATTTAAATTGGCAAAATTTAATTTTATAACATTTTTACAAAAAAAAAAAAAAAAAACAACTGAATTTTATGTCAAATTTACTTTACAAAAGACCCAGATTTCTAACTTTCATTAATGGGGATGACATGGATCATTTTAAATGTTTTGATGTAAGATTTTTGCCCTTTTTTTGGGAAAATACCATTAAAAAAAATCACTTTAACCACTAGATGGCCATAGACCTATTTGTTATGTTATTAACCAAACTACATATCTTTTCACACGTTTTTCTAGTTGGATTCATATGTAAATATTATAAAATCACAATTATAACACACAAAACTTCTAAGTTTAGTATTTTTGTACTGACAAAAGTTTTTCAATAATGTTACACTATGCTTAGAATCAAAACTGAGCAAGATTCCAAATATTGGAGTCCTTAGATTTTATAATTTATTTCAATCATCTGTTTTCAATATAATTCTACAATTTTAATTCTACAATTTTACTAACTGTAACAGAACAAAAAATTACAGAAATTAACAGTTATATTACATATTGAGTAAAAATAGCCTACATGACATGAACATTGAAATGCAATGAACTGAACAGCAATAACTAATGAGCTAATAAAGCAGTAAAAAAATTCAAATTAGCTAAAAAAACAGTGAATGGGAAAAAAAAATCAAACAATTAGGAACAATAATTGGTGGTCATCACATACAGTCTCGTTTACAGTGCACTGCAGGTGTTTATGTGTCAGTGCACTGCAGGCAGTATGCATAGGATAACCTTACAAATGTTTTACTGTGTGTGTGTGTGTGCATTGTGGGTTTTTTTTTTTTTTGCATTGTTGGAAAAAAAGTGTGCCACTTTCTTTCTGTCTATGTGATCTGCGTTGTTTCTTTGTTGTTTCTGATTTTGATGATGAATTTTGTATATTCACCATGCAGGGTCTCCAGGGACCCTGAAGATAACATATTCCAATATTTTTTATTTATTTTTTGGTAGATCTAAGAGAGAGATAAGAGGTGTAGAAGTTTTCATACCATTTGGACAAAGTAAATTATGTTCAGCAATTATGTGCAGTGTGTGTGAGAATATGTTTACCTGTGTTCTGCAGGTTTGATTGAGCATTGCTGGACAGAGGAAAGCTGTAGGATCTGGACTGTAATGACGGGGGTGTTTCATGACTGATGCTCTTCGTTCTTTTACGGCATTCGATCGTCAAACGCCCATGACATGCTTTATGACAGTTCACCCCACAAACTGAGAGAGAGAGAGAGAGAGAGAGAGAGAGAGAGAGAGAGAGAGAGAGAGAGAGAGAGGTGGTAAATAGGTAGTAAAGACAAATACAGTTCAATAGAAATGAGGTTAACCTCATTAGGGTAAAGTATATTTTAGCTCATCAGAAATGCTTTAAGTGCCGGACATTCGGCAGTACACTTCAACCATATTTCAATAACAATAGAAGTATGAAATTACATGTAAAGATCTACTGAGGTTTAACTAATTGCATTTCAGTTAGCACACAAGTAGGCTATATTATTTTAAAGAGAATAATTACAAGTTCTCTTTTTAAAAGTATGCCAACGTGTACTTTTCAAATGACAAGCGCTAAAAAAACACTACAAGAGTGACAAAAGATGTATGAAAATGATATAAAAAGAGAAGTCCTTTCTCATTTCTTCCATATCCTTTCATTTTCACTCTTGTCTCATTTCTCTCAGCTAAATGTCAACGCTTGCTATTTTGGCCATGTTGCGCAAGAAGTGATTGTGTGAGTAAAAAGAGAAAGGTGCGCACGTTTCTCTTTTACTCACACAATCACTTCTTGCAGGCCTCCCCAAAAATATTGCTTAGACAATGGCCATATGAATCTGAGGCGCAAATGTTATATATATATATATATATATATATATGAGAACTTTTAAAATAGAAAGTATACTAAAAGTAGTAGTCAGAATTCACAATTTAGTATACAAATATTTTGCAATGTAATGTATTGCATCAGTGTAGGCTCAAAACATTTGGTAGCCTAACAACACATCATTTTATCAAGTTTAGTGACAGCATGGTGCAATAATTGGCATAGGCTACTGCTTTTATTATTGCTTGATACAGATTTCATTTTATTCCGATCTTGATTCAATTTGGATACATATTGGTAGGCTACAGTAGATTTATTATCAAGATTTTTTATCAATAAAGAAAATCTCACCTAATGCTGTAAACAGACTACAGAGAGCCCTGTCAGCTGGTATTATTAAAGGTTAAAATTAACATCTCAAATTAAATATAGGCCTAATCGAGTTTTTATTACAACAACTTTATACTATTTTAATGATATAAGTAAAAAAACATAATGTAGCTTAATATAGTGGAGATATTTCACAAAATACTCATTTATACTAATATTAAAGGAGTAGTTCAAAAACCCTTCGAGTCATGACTCAAAAAAAGATTTGTTCATTTTGATGAACGAGTTAGAACAGGAGAGTCATGAAGGCTCATCACAGAACAGAGCAAGGCAAGCATTTGTGCTTATAAAACTTAAAGCCACACTGTGGAACTTTTGGCCACTAGGGGCGCTCGACCTGTAACTTTCACGTCTAGCGTCCCTAGAGGCCACAAGCTCTTCAGCTCTAGGTGCGTTTTCATTACAGATTTGCGCAAAACTTTTGCAATATTTTCCAAATGTCGATAAAAAACTATTGCGAAATGACGGTGTTTCCATTAACCGATGTTATGCGACTAAAACGTCTTTTTTCCCTCTCGCGATAAGCTAATCCAAAAAAACATGGCAACGGACTTTGGGTTTATAACCTTTATTTCACAGCCGTGCTGTATATATGAGTTATTATAAATGCGTCTGAAAAAATAACGAGCTAAAAACATAATCTCCGGATACACCTTTAGAGAGAACTGCACCTTTCTTACGGATTACATAATCAGAAGGTATTAGTTTATGATTCGAATTTGTTCTTTTTAAAGTGAACATTTATAGCTTTAGTCTATAAGGCTATTGTTTCAGTTCTCGCGCTCTAGTTCACGAAGATCATGAAAGCGCGCATGATTGTTTTATTATTTTTACAAAAGCACAACGTTTTCTTGTTATTGTGACATTACGCAAATAAAAGTAGTTGCGAATAATGTATTATTATTTTCTGTATAACCAGAAATGAGTAGTTGATTCCACTGTTGATGGAAAAATTAAAGTGTTCACGGCACGCCCGCGCCTGTCTGCCATCCAGTGCGTGCTCCAAACTCTGCACATACTCTTGGATATTGGTCAAAATTGAGATGTTTATTTGTGATAATCTTAGCCCTATTATTATTATTATTGTCCAACTTGTACTATGAATGAGATGTGACGAATTATTTTGTTCCTTTTTTGGATAATAGCGTCTTCTACATAATGTTGCCTAATAGGCCTAAATGTTAGCCTATAACAGGCTAATGATGATAATTATTATTATTATTTGAACTAATTGAACTGAGGCGCAACAGCGATCTGTCACATTTAAAAGCACCAAAACGGCAATTATTGTTTGAATTTCATAATAAAATTGTCAGAATCTGAGAGCTGAGAATTTGTTTCATATCAAAAGTAACCTTCTCTGTCTTGTCTGTCAGAGTCAGTGTCCTCTTTTCTTCGCGACTTTTCTCTGCGAGAGAAAATGGATGTGTGGCGTGAGAGCGTGTGAAAAGTGACAATTGCGTGAATCTCACAGTCAATGCGTGAGAGTTGGCAGCTCTATAGACATCACTAAACACAACACATTTCACTTCTCCACAACAGTATCACAGGATTGTGCCTGCTCTCTGTCCTATACAGCCTTTCCTTGTATTAAAAATGAACTGTGACTTATTAAAAAAAAAAAAACAGATTCTGAACAGCTTATTGTGCTATACTTCACCACTTAACAGAACTAATACTGTTTTTCATCCAAAGTGACATTTAATATCATTGATATTTTTAAATCGTAGTTTAATTTTGAATCTGGCCCTGCTTCAGGGGGGCAGAGAATGGGGACAGGGAGTTTTTAAGCTTGAAAACGCTTGGATTTAAGATCCAAAGCTACATTTGACTTCAGAAGTAATATGGGCTGCTTTAACCCTTTGAAGTACGCACCAAGAAAAAAGTGATGGAAAAATGTTTTGTTTGCATTTCTTATCTTCTTATGTCACTAGTAACCACACTCAATGTATTTTTTTTCAACACATCCCATAATTTTCTAAATATCGGCCTCTACCAAATGGTTGAGATGTCACTTTAAGGTAATAAATGGTACCGGAATTTATACACATACTTTGCCATATACTTTTTCTTTTCCCATTATATTATGATCAAAACCTTTTCTAATCTTTAGGGTTGGGTATCGATTTGAATTTGAACGATTCTGATTCCGATTTCGATTCCTTGTTTCGATTTCCGGTTTCTATCGATTCTCGATTCCGATTCTTTTAAGAGGCAGGGTCAAAAAAGTTTAGCTAACCTTGCTAACCAACGGTCTTTCTTAAGGAAATACTACTTCTGTCACAAATACTCCTTTTGTCACAAATTTTGCATTTTGCCGATATTTCGTTATTTTTAGAAAAGTGAAGCCACACTTTGGACCGCCGACGTAAGCTACTCATGTTCGACTCGCGCGGTTATGCCAACACTTCCGGTAGACGCTTCTTCGTTGGTGTTGTTCAGTGGTTTCTTCTTCCGGTCTGCGGTCTGTGAATATTCGAAACTAGGAATCGAAACTTTAACTTTTGAACGATTTCGGAAAAACTAAAAGTTAGTCCCGGTTCCAAATCGGATACTCGATTCTCGATACCCAACCCTAATCTTGACAAAACGCATTGTCAGAAAGGTCTGAGTCTCAAGGTTTTATATTTTGTACGGAAGTGATATTTGGACAGAGATTTATTAATTTGTTACAGCAGAATGCATACAACTAAATTCAACGGAATTTATGTCATTTTTGGTATTACGCCTAAACAGAACTTCAATTTTTGGAATATCAACTTCAAATTTGGAACACATCTTGGTTAGATATATGGCTTTGATTTTATAGTAATTTTAAAAAAATATATTTTGTAATATATATATTTTCTATAAAAGAAAAAATATTTTAGTACAGTATATTTGATTTAATGTAAATGTAAAACTTTCATAACTTTTTCATACTTTTATTTTTTGAAGTGTTTTTACTTCAGCAATAATCTGCTGAGTGTTTTCTTTAAAATAGGACTAAACTTAGGTCTTTATTCCAAAGCATACCTGAATTACAACCAAGTTTTAATAGTGCATTGTAATGTCCATTCTAAAAAAGGGGGTTGACAATTAACCCTATGAGCCAAATCAACCATTTGGTTGAGCATGTTTTTGAAAAATTATAAAAAATATACTTAAGTTTTTTCAAAGCACCAAGTAACATCATTTTGTAAAGTTAAGGCTCTTACAGTGTAATCTGTAAAACAATATATATATATATATATATATATATATATATATATATATATATATATGCTTAGCTTGCAAAATTTCACAAAAAACAGTTCACATGGCTGGGGTGATTTATTTGTTTCTGACATCCATGTTAGAAGAAGTGTTGTGACAAGTGCTGTTGATTGACACTGTGAAATCTAGTGGATTTTTTGGCATAATATACCTCAACCAGATGATAGAGATGGCTCAATCAGTTTGAGTTAAGTTAGGTACTCCTCTCAATAAAATATAGTGACTCAAAATGTGCTCAACCGTTTGGTTGAGAAGTCACTTAAAGGGTGAAAAATCTATAGTGCTTTTCATCCTTTACAAAGCTCGAAAGCTCCAGTCCTGTAATGGACCCTGTGCACGATCGCTTCCATATTCAGACTCATCAGCCATAGCAAATTTCAATGCACAAAACTGAGAAAAATTTTGAGAAAAAGTTGCACAAAATTAAATCTTGGGGAAGTGTTACACTAAAGCACAGAGTCCACTGCGGTGACAAGAGCAAATCAATACCTATTTCTATATTATTCAAATCTCTGTCCTATTGATCTTTTCTGAATGGGTGAATTGGTAAAGGAGTTGGTCATTTTTTCAGACATGCCAAACATGCACAAATACAGTTCTCTCTTACCTTTGCATTTGTATCCTTGTTTATAAAAGCCCCATATCTTAAAAAAAGAGACATATACATATTAAAGTTATTTTTGAAGAAAGAGCGAGATGCAGAAAGGACGTTGAAAATAGTACAGAGAAGAGAAGAGGGAGGATCAAGAGAGAATGAGAATCACAGCAGGAAAACAATAGATGAAAGGGAAAGCCCAAACATCACAAACACACAACATCAGAGGCCACACACACACAGGTAGATCTGAAAGTACCACATACACACAATGGAAGGGACTGGGGTACAGCATTCAATACACAGCTACACACCACACCATTTTATAAATAAACCAACAGATCAAAGCCAAATGTGCTCAGATAGAGCTCTTTTCTAAAACTGTCCATCGTAGAAAACACACTGTGCAATAATTAAAGTACCCCTATTATGCTATTTTATAGGTTCCTAATTTAGTTTCAGAGGTCAATAGGTGTACATGCATCAAAGGTTGAAAAACCATTGATTTTCGCATATAGACTGCAGCATCACCTCTTTTCCCACAGTGTCTGATATGGTTTGATCAAGTATCCGGTCTCTATAAACCCCTCCTTTTCGAGAACCTCCCTGCTCTCAAACCTATGTAGGTTCAAGCAGGAGGTAAGGACGACGAAAAGATGGTTCATTTCAGTTTAGAATCGGTTCTTTCTTTAGGGAAAAAATAACTCCATTGATCTGCACTTGATCTTTAAAACATTGCAGACCTTTTACATTTACAAACAGCTATATCATACTACATGAAAGATTATATACGATTATAAAGAGCATAATAAGGGCACTCCAAAAACATGAATCTCTTTCTATATGATTGCATGAGCATCTGATACTTACAAAGCCGGTGCAGTGTTCGCAGAAGGTGGGTTTCACATATGTAGTCTCCATAAAGGTGTGTCCGAAGCCCATCTTACAATTGAGCAAAGAACTGGCCTTCATAAAATAATCTATCATTTCCTCCCTGCTGATTTTTCCATCCCTAATAGATGGAGACAAGCAGATGAAATGAGAGAGAAGACATAGGTAGTCCACAAGGTCCAAGCAGTTTGGGAATCTTTTCCTCATAACAGATACACTTCCATAGAAAGGGTGCTTCATGAACAACACAAGAGGAGAGGCCCAAAACTCATGTCACCGCTGTAGATTTAGTTATGGCGATAATAATAACTGTATAATAATAATAATGTCTGAACTGTTACTAGTCGGATATATGCCATATATATATGTCAACATTTCTGGAACCTTCCAGTTTAACCAGAATTTTGAAAATGACTGAAATTGAAAAATTATACAATAGAATAATTACATATGGCAAGATTCTTAAACCTAATATTTGATATTTTTGATGCTGCTCTGCTGCACTTCATTATACACTGTTCTGATAGTTGTTACATGATTTAAAAGTTACATTTTTAAAAATTTGACATTTTTCACAGAGAGCACATTTTCCATTCCACTGCACTAATATTCCAGTGTTTTTTTGCATTTGCATCTTGTGCCTTTTATAGCATCTCACGCATGACATTCTAAAAATGCGGCGCTCAAGTTAAAATAAGTTAAACAAAAAAAAAAAAAGACGTGTTTTCAGACCAGGCTCTTTTTTCCGTTCTACTTACCTGGTGTTTGCATTTTTAACAATAAAAACAAGGTTAAGACTAGTTGAAGGGGGAACTCATAAACTTCATTATGAAGGCATATTCAGAATCCAATATAATAAATATAGGCTATAGTTGGCCCTAACAGAACTTGTTAATAGTGTAGATTACCAATCAAGGTTGGCATTAACGTTCACTTAAGCCGAACATAAATTCCAGCATATTACTTAAGTTTTAATGGTGCAAGAGTATGAGGTAGGATGTAAGAAAAACTTTTACTATTTGAATGTTGTTTTATACAAATTATGTAAAAAGACCAACAGTAACAATAGCCTATAGGGCCAACGTTCAATTCAAAACTGCAAAACTTTACAAAAAAAAGAGTTGATTTTGAAATTTTGCAGGTTTGAATCAGTTTGATTAACTCAGTGGTCTTAAACTTGCAGGGTGATATTTTGTGGCCCCCTACTTGACATTATAGTAAACACGTCGTTGCGTGCGCCACTTTTTTTTTTTTTGAGCACATCGCTTCAATTACGAGCATGCTTGCCGCGCGCCTGCATTTGAAATAACGAAATTTAAACGTCCAAAATATGTGAGCGCGATATGTGTACCACCAATCAGGCCACGAGCGACTGGTAGCTCGCGAGCGACGTGTTGGAGACCCCTGCTCTAAAACAATGTGAGAATAATTATTTTGAGCTTGTGATATGTGTCCAACAGGTTGATTAGAAGGTTTGCTTTGATTTATGCAAAGTCAGTAATTTGCCTGAGACACTATACATGTGTAGAAAAAATTCAATAAGACAGGCCGACATGACGGCAAATATTTGTATTTCAAAAGCAATCATTTTTTTTCTAAGTATAATAAAAGAAAATGGAATACTTGATGCAGCCCCAGACTCTATCTCTAGCGGCCCTGAGTTAAGTTGAGTTTGAGACCCCTAGATTAAAGGGGTGGTTTACTGCTCTTTTTCTTTGCATGATTGTGTTTATGGGGTGCAATATAACATGTATTCGTGGTTTTTCTTTTTTTTAAAGTCTTATTTTTCATAAATTTCACCTTTATTGTCAGCCGCGCTCTCCTCTGAACGAGTGGTTGACTTCCTGATTCTATGAAAACACTCCCTCAGAACCACGTAGCGGGCTCAGATTGGTTCGTTTGGGCCGGTGTGTTAGGATTGGCTAAACTGTCGCTCACGTTGTCCAGAAGATTAACGCCCATGACCTTTACGGGTGAAACGGCGGGCATGCCAAAGGTGGATAACATAGTCGGTGGATACACGTAAATAATGATGTCGAGACTGCAGTATCAGTGAGGCAGAATCAGACCGAGAAAGCCGCGATGAATCGAGTCAAGCAGAACCTCACCACACACGGCTCTTAATAAAGGTTTCTGAATGAAAATTTGCTTCATTTTTTAACTTTATACACGTTTGTTTTACACAATAGCATCTGACTGGCAACGATAGTAACTGACTGGCTACTAATGTTAAACTCAAACAGCGGTGGCAGGTTTACATTCTTGATCAAATCGAAAATAAAGTCATAAAGCATATATACATGAAAAATACATTTACAACATAAGTATTATAAAAAATTCAGGTCCATAATGTTTGTACGCATTTGCCGAAGACACAAAATAGACAAACTAGTAGCCCATAAAGCCTACAAAGCCAGCGCTGGCATTTGAAAAAAAAAAACAAAAAAAACACAACGCTACATCGGGAATTATACATGCAAATACATTTAAAATGATGAAGCCTTAGCCTACTTACAGGTTGTGGCCCAACAACTGCTGACTTTTAACTGCTGGTTTTAAAGTTGGATCTGCTTCATGATTTAGAAACAGTTTCTTTTTTAATCCGGTGTTGAATTCGTGAGATTCTGGAAGCTGTCTCTCATAAATGCGCAGCACAGAGAGCTAGATTACGATCGTCACTTTCAGGAATATAATCAAACATAAATTGTATCCATTGTTGTCGAAGTATAGTGTCCGTGGGAAGCCCGAAACACAGAAGACCTGACAGCTGCGTGAACACAACTCACTCGACGCATGCCCTTTCCTGCATATTCCAGAGGGAGTGGTTGATGCAAATGTGTGGGTTAGTGACGTACCATAACCCAGCTGTAGTCCAAAACGAGTCGTTTTTGTAGGCAATTTTACTTCCTGATTTTTAAAAGACGATATCTCTGCTTACACTGAACTTTCAGTGCTGCAACTTTGCAGATACTGTTCATGCACCAACAGCAATATTACACACTATTTAAAATGAAAAAAGTGAAATCGCAGTCAACCCGCCCTTTAACTGAACATGACTGATCAAGAAACATAGGCAAAGCTGTTTTTGGAATATTAGGCATAAGATAAGAGTGAATGTGTAAATATTTTCAAATAAAGCATTTATTTCTATCATACTATATTGGATTCTGGATATGCCTTCATAATGAAGTTAGTGAGTTCCCCCTTCAACATGTCTTAACTGTCTAATTTGTGAATACATTTATATTATGGCATGCAAAAGAGAGTGCTCTTGTTTGGCATTGATACACTCACTGATTTTTATCAAGTTCTCCAAACTTGCTTGAGATATGGAAAGTTATTCCTGATGCATTCAAACTCTTCACGTGAGATGAAGCCATCACCGTTTGTGTCAAAATTCTTGAACACTGACTGTGAAAAGAAAATAGAAATACAGTTTCATTAATATCTCCAATAATATATTTGATACTGCATAACTATGTATGACGTTAAATGTAAAATAATCATATATGACAGAAAAAAACTAAAATGCAGAAAGCTGGTTTATTTTTATTTCTTACTAAACAATTCTGATATTGTGGTCTTTTCTTTTTTGGCTTCAAAAACAAAACACTAAGTCTGGTTTTACAGACAGGGCTTGGATTAAGTCAGGGTTATAGGCTTTAGTTCAATTAGAAAATTTAAGTAGCTTTTATAAACATGCCTTAGAAAAAAAAAACATTACTGGTGTGCTTTGTCTTGACAAAAAAACAATGGCACAGACATATTTTAAGATATTCCAGTGCACCTTTATGGAAATGTAAATTCCAAGAAGATCTATGCCATGTGCTTCAGTCTGCCGCCTTGTGCAATTAACTGTGATGTAATTCTGTTTAATTCTCTTTAGTTGACTCTCAAAAGTATTTGCCTAGATTTTTAACCTTTTATCAGGCATTTCTTGCCCAATTTGGACTATTACTAGATATAACTGCATGGTTAATCAAGGTTTAGAGCGATGAATAAGAGGGCGGAGCTTAGTATAGGCTCAACAGAAGTAATTTAATTTGTTGAACATACAGTAAATGTGTGGCAAAAAAAAAATGGAATTATAAGAATGTTAGTTTATCTCTTACGTCCACCATCTTCTCGATATGTTTGCTGATGATAACTGGGTTAGCTTTAGGCTTCACCGATGCTGCCCATTCATCAATCATTGATAGTTTTTTAAGGAGCTGGACTGGAGGAAGTTGTTGAGTTCTGATTCAGGAAGCAAAAAAACAAGTGTTTACAAGTGTGCATTTATCTTTACATTTAATTTATGAGATTAAATCTAATCTTGTGAGTTATTGTAAATAATCCATTTCTTCATAACCAAATATCAGCATTTCAGTGAACGCATTGAACTGATTTTGCAGAAATGGGGATGCATAAAATGAACCAAATATAGCAGGCTGGAAACCGAACCGGAGGTTTTGCAGCTCTGGGTTCTCTCTGTAATGAGAGCTGATAAATCTCCTCTTCTGTGTGGTACTGATCCAGTGACACCTACACATAAAACACAACCAAAATCTCAGGAAAGTCTCAGGATTCAAGCTACATTTGATTAATATAACATTTGGGGAATATTTGACATAAATGATTTCTTATATTTATCAGAAAGTATTTCTGAACCTAAATTGCTGTTTACTAAATGTCTCTGCTCTGTTCTGGTCTGCATTTGTGTGTGATTGATTTCATTTTAGTCAATTTGACTGTTTTCTGATAAACACACAAAGTTTAAAGACTCATCAAACACTTCCATACTGTATGCATGTTTTCTCTTCTAGAAATGGTTGAATGGATTTGATTAGACATGAATTCTCATGGTACATTCAACGCAGCAATTACTGTAATTATTTAGAAGATTCTATTTAGAGCTGTTCACATTCTGGGGACTTCAATAAAAAGGTTTCTATGGCAACACTCAAAACATTCTGGCAAACTGCAAAAAAAGTCCTTTTGAAAATGCTTTCCATGTTGTGTATGAATTGACGGGTGGTACAGATTTTGGAATGTGCAATTTGTTAATGCTTGGCATCGGTGATATTTTCTTAAATTGCTCAGGAATTTAACAACAATTTGCGAATGTTGTATACAAAAACATCCTGTAGAACATGACTTTCTGTTCTATTTATGTGCTGAAAAAGAGCTGTAAATGATCAGAGGCAAAGATGACCAGAAATATTTACAAAAAAACTATGAAACTGTGTCAGAGAGTTGTAACTCAGTCAGTCTACATGCTCGACACATTGAGACTACAGTATGTTGCTCATGTAGCTGATAAAAGTTCAAGTCCATTCTTCCACACGTCTTCCAACTGAGTGCTGCAGCGATGACATCATTTTTTGGTAAACTCATTTATGGCTTTTGGAATTTTACATTTTACATTGTCCTTAGTTTTCATATTCTACGACATAACATACACCAGTAATAGCCACTTGTGATTTTTAGAAACTTTTACAGTGTCTTGAAAAAGGTGGTTGCTAACAAGTATCTAAATGGGACTACAGAGGTTGTCGCTGACATAAACGTCATCACACCAAACAGGTAAACTTATCTATTCTCTAATCCACTGTTACGTTGTGTTTATTGTCACGCTCTTGCAAACTATTATAACTTAAACTTTCAGGAAAAATGTATTTTAGGTGAAGTTTGAAAGAGTTGTCGAAAGCTTAATAGTGGTGTTGTGTAGCCTACATTTAAAGGGATAGTTCACCCAAAAATTAAAATTAAGTCATTGATTACTCACCCCATGCTGTACCAACCCCGTAAGACCTTCGTTCATCTTCGGAACACAAATGAAGATATTTTTGATTAAATTTGAGAGGTGGATCACTGCTACATAGACTGCCTAGAGGGATTGAAACTTCCTTGTGGGCCTCAGAAAAAAGGAAAGGAATAGTCGAATAAAGTCGTTATTTTTTTAAAGTCGTTATTTTTGTTTGTTTTTCGCACAAAAAGTATTCTCGTCACTTGATAAACTTATACTTGAGCCACTGTAGTCACATGGACTATTTAAACATTTTCTTCATTGACTTTCTGGGCCGTAAAGTTTCGATCCCTTAGGCAGCCTATGTTAGCCTGGATGCCAGCCCGAACTCCGCCCACAACATTTTTTGGACGGGAAGTTCGATCTGGACTGAATCCATTGAGGAGTAATTATGATCGGTTCAGAAATCAGCAGGCCAATCAAATTGCCAGGGCGGGCTTTATACGATGATGGACAGATTGATCTGCAAGTAATCATCACGTTATCAACGAGTGCTTAACTAGTTATTGTAAAATAAATCAACAGCGCATTAATTTTACTAGACAAACAGAAAACTGCAATCAAGGCATTTGTCGATCGGAAAGATATTTTGCCGTCCTTCCCACATGATTCGGGAAAAGTGTAACTTATCAGCTGGCTCCGATGGTCGCTAAGAAGATGGGACGTAATGAAAAGCCTGATCGTTGTGGTTTCTGCTTTGGTCGCACTCATTGAGAAGTAAGTAAAAGAAGCAACACTCGTTATTTAACGTCTAAAATAAGTAAGTTCTGTAGTTGAAAACTGCGCTATGCAAAGGAGTTGACTTACTGCGTTGCTCTGATTGGTTGTAGGTCTACCGACTATCCAATTGAGTGCAGAGTTGTTGTTTTTTCCTGGTTTCGGTTAAGACACGCCTCATAATCAAAGCTTAATGGAGCGGTCTCAGACTCTAATGAGAAAAATGAGTATGACGAAGTCAGGCTAAGCCTATGTAGCAGTGATCCACCTCTCAAATTTAATCAAAATATCTTCATTTTTGTTCCGAAAATGAGCGAAGGTCTTACAGGGTTGGTACAGCATGGGGGTGAGTAATTAATGACATAATTTTCATTTTTGGGTGAACTAACCCTTTAAGGGACACTTGAACCATTTGCATAAAGCTTTCCATTGTTAGAAACCCAGTCACAATTGAATGATCATGCAACACTCTCTCATTTTCCCCTCAGACGAGAAAATCCACTATTTACCTTTTTCACTTCCTCCTACAATGCCGCAAAAATTTTAATTGTACGTCATTGTAAGAGGAAGTGTAAGTGGGGGGGGATTTCTATGAAGACTACAAGCACTAGTTCCTATATGGTTTGGATCACAGTCTGATCTGTCTCGCATTCGTGCTCCTGCTCTCTTGCTCTAGATTCCGTGAGATTTTAACTAATTTGCAGGCATCAGGAAGCCATTATCAATATGCAGAAGACTTCCGGAACGCCTGATAGCGAGGGGATTAATGAAGATGCTGAAGACAAAACGCTCCATGGTTTGGCTGCATTTCACGTGTAAAATTACACGTCAGAGTAAGTGTGGCGATTGTCTGAAGCCCATATAGTATCACGCCAATCCATTGACTGATGGCGCGAATTGGCGCTCTACGTTGTCATATTATATTAGCGCGCATTATCTGATTTCATTGAGCAAAATGATTTCCAGGGTGGTAGCGTAGAGAGGAACTCAACTCTAGTCTACATTGATGGATGGAGTACTGGGAGTGGCCTGCGGAGCTGAGCATTGCAATGCAATATGGGGATTGTTGTCTACAATCCACAATCACTAAAAAGTCATTTTCTGCCTTTTATCAGCCAAGAAGGACCCAAATTAGAAATGTATGATACTCTTCTACTACATATATGACCCACTTTCAATACATATTCATGTCTCCACCGGTAGAATTGCCCTTTAGCTTTTTCCTTTAGCAGGCGATTGTATTTAGGTTGTGATCATTCATGAAGATTGTCATGATGAACAAGATGTGTAAGTATAATAACATTTGTTGGTCACAGCTTATTTTCTGTAATAATAAAAAAAATCTATTATGTTTTTTTTATTTTGTTGTTAAGAGAACTTGAGTGGCCTACAAAATACGTCAAAACTTCTTTCAAATTTTCTCAAACTTGGCAATAATACAAGTTTTTACAAACAAACAGTCAATTGGTTAGTTTTATCCTAATCACTCTATTCCTCTTGAAATCATATACACATCATAAAACACACACTCACTGTTAGTAGATTGAGCAAGTCTGTGTTGGCCTCAATGTTCGGGGGAGTGTTCTGCATGAGGGCTAATTCCTGCAAGATTGCATAGAGTTGCTGAAATTTGGTCAAGTTGACACGAGTCTTCTGTGGGTCTGTCCAGTCGGACAGTGCAACATGAACGGCTATCAGGTCCTTGAGGTTAACGGCCAGGATTGGGAAACGAAACCCAGTGCATTCAGCGAATCGGCGCGGTATTGACTGTAGTTGCCACAAGATGTCACCAGGTCCAACAAACTGTTGAAGATCTGAGAGAGACATTCTGAAATTGAAACTGTCTGAAACACAAGTGTTGGGGCTGATGTAAAGGTTTTGTGTCAGGTGTTGTGTGTACCTTATTGGTTTCATTGCTGATGTGTGCCTGTGTCTCCTTCAGCCTAGAGATGGAGCTATTATTGAGACCCCCGACCACTGCCATCAACGTGTTGAAATTCTGCAACTGTAGTAGTTTCTACAGGGTGTGAAGTAGTGAAAAAGAAAGACAGGATGAAGTTAACAAAATATTTAGTTATACTGTATATATATATATATATATATATAAAAATGCAGTTTTTAGGCCCTGCAAAGCTTCCATTAGTGCATATATTAACTTCCAACAAGGAAGATTACTAAAATATTTGTATTGATCCATTTAATTTTTGTTATATTCTCATCATTATGAACATATAAACCATAACCCGTCTGCAAACAGTAAACAAAGATTTATTGTAACTCCATTGTAAAATCTAACATTGTTCTTACTAAATATTTTTTGTTAACTTAATGTCCAATAATTTGTTGAACTCACTTAAAATGTCTTAGTAATCTGTACTGTTAGCATGCTATGCCCCCCCCATATATATATATATATATATATATATATATATATATAGAGAGAGAGAGAGAGAGAGAGAGAGAGAGAGAGAAAACCGTTACAATTTTTTGTGCTGTCCCTGGTAAGTATAACCCCAATAACGATAGCAAATAAAATTGTAATGTAATGGTAATAAAGCCAAAAATAGAAAAACAAAGCAATTAATTTATTCATGCTGCAATGCACTCTGGGAGTACACTTCCTCAGATCACAGACAGAATTAAGTTGACAAAACTTAAATGGATTAAATAAAAACTTGAAAAAACTTGATTCAATTAAGTTATGCTTACTTAATGAAATTAAGGTAACAAGTTTGCATAATAAAATTAAGTAAACTGAACTAATTGGTTTTTACAGTGTATGTTAAGTTAATTTTAGTATAATTATTAATGCAACTATCATCGCTTTCCACTGTAAAGGTAGACCACATAAAAACAAATGTGACTAACTGAAAATGAACTGCACGTAATTGACAAATGTATTGATTAGTAATATGTTTAGCCTGGATGCCAGCCCGAGTTCGGTCTGGACTTGAATCCATTGAGGAGTAAATATGATCGGTTCAGAAATCATCAGGCCAATCAAATTGCCAGGGCGGGCTTTATACGATGATGGACAGGTGATCTGAAGGGACGTAATCATCACGATATCAAAGAGCGCTAACTGGTCTCCCTCAGAGATGACTGCAGCTGGAGAATTGAGATGTATAGATTCCGCTGTCACGTCTGTTGTAAAATAAATCGACAGTGCATTAATTTTAATAGACAAACAGAGAACTGGAATCAAGGCATTTGTCGATCGGAAATATATTTTTGGCGTCCTTCCAACATGATTCGGGAAAAGTGTAACTTGAGCTGGTTCTGACGGTCGCTAAGAAGATGGGACGTAATGAAAAGCCTGTGGTCGTTGTGGTTTCTCCTTTGGTCGCACTCATGGAGAAGTAAGTAAAAGAAGCAACACTCGTTATTTAACTTCTAAAATAAGTAAGTTCTGTAGTTGAAAACTGCACTATGCAAAGGAGTTGACTTACTGCGTTGCTCTGATTGGTTGTAGGTCTACCGACTATCCAATTGAGTGCAGAGTTGTTGTTTTTTTCCTGGTTCGGTTAAGACACGCCTCATAATCAAAGCCCAACGGAGCGGTATCAGACTCATTTTCTTACTAGAAAATGAGTATGACGAAGTCAGGCTAAATAGAGTTTTTGTTGAATCTTACAATTTTTTAAAAAAAAATCGTTTTGAACTTTTTCAAAATCTTTCCTCTTACAATGCAACAGATACAAAATGTGGTGCTTGCTTGTCCCTTATATATGTGCCTGCTTTTAAGAGATAGATTGAGAGAAGAAAGGATTTTGAAGAGAATGACTTTATATGAAAAGATACTGGTCACAAAACCTTAAAGGAAATATCATAAAGATAAAAAGCGGTAGTCAAAGTGATATTTAGGAAGAGGAAGAGCTCAAGGCCCATAAGAAGGAAGAGAACAAGGGTTTATCAGGAAGAACAAGAGCAGGGGGTGATGGAGCCCCTCTGTGCTTCTGAAAAATTCAAAGAGAAGAAAAGTCACATGGGACTAGCTATCATCATACTAAAGGTCTACACCAGAAGTCTTGGGGGTTTTATTCATTGTGTTCTCATTTTCGCAGATTTTTCCAGACTGCAGCTGTTTTTATAACTACAATAACTTCTTCTTGTTCTGTACTAGAGCTGTCAGTTCCCAGCCCTGTAGATTATTATTTCAACCAAACAAAGAATTTATATTGCCAAGCACTAACACAACCAAATGAGCAACTGTATTCTGGAAATCAGGTCCAAAATCACTGTCTTTACCATACAATAACAATTACTGGTGTACTCTGAAAATAACTAATTTTTTTTGTAAAACAAAATAATAATCCATAATCTTTGTTTTATTTATCAAAAAATCAATGCACAGTACTTAAAGGGATACTCCACCGTTTTTTCATATTAAACTATGTTAACAACGTTTTATTTTGTGTCACCATTCTTGGTTGAGTTACACTACTCGTGAAACTGTATTTAAATAGGGAAAACGTGGAGGTGTTTGGTCGCTTCTCTGCTTGGATCTTATTAAATGAACAATGCTAATGGTGCATTCAAGTCCTCTTGGGGAAGTTTGTACGTACGAGGTGGGAAGTCATGTTTACGACGGCAGTGCGGTCAAGTCACTAGCGTCAGCAAAAGATGGCGAGTACTGTAATTAACACAAAATTATAGTAAGATTCTTAAACTCTTGTTCTACAAAATGAAGAACAAAGGCATCGGATGTACTTTGTTTTTTTATGTTTTTAATTAATTTATGAAGCTACTGCCAACTTTATCATTACATGTTGCACTGTTATATTAAAATGGCATCATATTCTGTACAGGCAATTCGCTTAAAGTGGGGGTTGATTGCGATTTCACTTTTTCCATTTTAAATAGTGTGTAATGTTGCTGTTAGAGCATGAACAGTATCTGCAAAGTTGCAGTGCTGAAAGTTCAATGTAAGCAGAGATATCGTCTTTTAAAAATCAGGAAGTTTAATGCCTACAAAAACTTTTTTTTCGATTGGGACTCCCTCTGGAAAACACAAAAAAGGGTATGGCCATATTTCTATAGCTCGTCGAGTGTGGACCTGAATTTTGTGTGGACCATTTTGGACAGAGTTTAATCTTCTCTAGTTGCAATTCATTTGTTATGTCAGATGTCTTTTGACAAGACTACAATTTTTCATCACGCCAAAGTGGCTAGTGGGAATGACTGTGTTACCCGCCACGGGTGAAATCCACCCGCATTTGGCGGGTGTTAATGTCAAGCCCTGTGTATATATACTTTATGACGTTATTTTCGATTTGATCAAGAACGTAAACCAATGCTAATGCTGTTTGTGTAGCTAAATAGGAGACAGAGTTTGATGCTATTGTGTAAAACAAACGTGTATAAAGTAAAATATATATATATAGCAAATTACCATTCAGAAACGTTTTGAAAGAAGTGTGTGGTTCTGGTTGCCTCTCTTTCTCTTCATCACCGTTATCTGGGTTTGATTCGGATCTAATCGACACCATCATTTACATCTGGACAGGAACACACCAGGAACACACATGCAACTTCGCCCGTAAAGGTAATGGGCGTTAGTATCCGGACAACACACACTACTCAGTTTAGCCAATCACAACACACCGGCCCAAACCAACCAATCTCAAGAGTGTTTTCATGGAATCAGGAAGTCAACCAGTCGTTCAGAGGACAGAGGAGAGCGCGGCTTACAATAAAGGTGAAAATTAACCACCCCTTTAACTGCACTGTAAATAAGAAAACCTTGACAATATCACTGCATAATATTTGAGTATTGTGGCATTCCACCATGTTTCTCAATAACACACACAACTCGGAAAGATCGGGGCTTAAGAGAAAATCCCTAGCTCCCCACAGGTATTTACGACATTGTGGTGGCATTCAAGTGCGTTCAACTCGTAAATACGATCTATACGCAGGCCCGGATTAAGAGGACTTTGGGCCCTGGGGCTATAGCAACACCAAGGGCCCCCTTTCATCTGATTGCTACGCCACAGTCTTTTACCACAATAAATATTTTTTTTATTGTTATTAAAGCTGCAGTTCGTAGCTTTCCCTCTTTGTTGCCATCTCTGTTTGAAAACTGTAATTGCAGTTATTTACGGAATTATCAACTTTACGTGGGTTGTACTTTGGCATGAAAGAGTGCGGATGAATCCAATGTTTTGACGTGAGTATGCGTTTGTTTATCACCGCGCTGGTGTGGATACGGGCCTTCAAAATCACACATTATACTTTTTGGAAGTATGACCAATATTCAAATTTTCAATGGAAAATTACGCCTGAACAAGTAACATGCACTTTTGTACTGATCAACTTCAGGCGAAAAAAGCATTGCAGTAAATCTTTTTTGTATAAACAAATAGCAATCATTGTGCTATAAATAAACAGTGCATGAATAGAATCCCTGTTATGCATAAACTTGTTATAATATAACATAATATAAACATCTTACGACAGGAAAATTTTGATATGGAATATCATGATAAAAATTACTCTACATAATTTCTTGGTTCATTTTGGGAACATTTTATTGATAAAACATTTTTATCCAGTCCCCTTCCATAAGTGCATTTTCTCCAGATATGAGCTCAAAAACTTAAAGGTTGCCAAAATCAGCAAAAACATTACTCATTCTTCAGTCATACTTCCTCAATAAGTACTTAACCATGAATAATTTTAAAGGTATAGTTCAACAACAACATCACCCTCAAGTTGTTCAAAGCCTGTATGAATTTATTTTCTTCTGCTGAACACAAAAGAAGATATTTTAAAGAATGTTGGTAACCAGACAGTTGATGTCACTCATTGACTTCCATAAGAAAAATATATATTAAGTCAATGACTACTGTAAACTGTCTGGTTACGAACACTATATAAAATATCTACTTTTGTGTTCAGCATAAGAAAGAAATTCTTTCAGTTTGAACAACATTAGGGTGACAGAATTTTTATCTTTGGATGAACTTTCCTTTTACATTTCCTTTTCCGTCTTACAGTTAATTTGTTAAATTGTTTTCTGGCTTTAGCAGAGTACAATGTCACATTCCAGGGACATCCGTGTTAGATGGTTCAGTCTTTCTCTACCACTCATTTTCTCCAGCCAATCACGGGCCCCTAATCCGCGGGCCCTGGGGCTTCAGCCCCACCTAGCCCTTATGTTAATTCGGCCCTGTCTATACGAGATGACTTGCTATCTGAAGTGCTATCAAAGTGTCGAGAGAGGTATGTATCAACTCATCTTAGTTAAGGAAATAACATAGTTTAATATGAAAAAATGGTGGAGTATCCCTTTAAAGACACCTCATATATAGTGGGAACAACTGAAGTTCTCCTGACCTGCGCAACATGTATGAAGTGTGCAATCACGGCAGCTCTCTGTGGTGCGGTGGGCTTGCTGAGAACCATCAGCTGAATCCACTGTGAGACGCTGTTAAAGAGTGTAATAAACCTCTCCAGAATTGGGTTATCTACTGTACAACCGTGCATCACAAAGCTGTGGTAATCCTGGAACTGAAACACACATAAAACAAATGGTCACAGTCAGATCACATGTGAGGACTTTACGACAAACTCCATCATGATTTAATCATTGTGAAGATTAAATCATTACAGAATCACATTATGATTACCTCTGGTGGTGTTTTACACAGTGTAATTCCATAATAAGAAAAAAATAGACTATTTTTAAAGGGGTGATGAACTGAGAAATCAAATTTTCCTTGAGCCTTTTGACATCTAAGAGGTCATCATATTATAAGAATATCCTGTAAGTTTTAGAACTGAAAACAACCTTGTTAGTCCAATAAAAGCTTTTATTGATACCAGCCTCAACAAATGTCTCGTTTTTGAAAGTGTGGAAGTATGACGTCAAAGACGCTAAAACCCCACCCGCTCATCAACGCCTACTTCAACACGACCGGTTTAGCCCCGCCCACCGATTCACGCATTCACGCATAGGTAAACAAAAGCATACCTCGTGATGACAAACCGGAGCGAGCTCCCAGCAATAAACATTCCGTTGACAAAATGTTGTGCCGTGTCTGGCTGTGGAAGAAGACAGTTGCTGCATAAGCTTCCTCTGGATTCCAATATTAGGAATGCCTGGTTAAAATTTGTTTTTAATGACGTTCCTGCAGATGAGTGTATAACATTATCCGTATTTTCGCTTCATTTCACTGAGGATTGTTTTCTGAACAAGACACAGTTCGAGGCTGGATTGCAGACCAATTAAGAGAAAAGAACGGTGGTGTGCCGTCTATATTGGATCTGACAGGAATTGTGCAATACACGGACTCTGGGTTCGAACATGTATGGGCGAATCCGGTTGCCGTTTGAAAACATTGGACGTTTTCCCTCACGTGCACCAACAGGTGAGTTAAACTCATTATAATATAAGAGGGAGAAATGAAGACGACACAGATATGCATTTTGTGTAAAGTTAATCTGTACGGAACATCGTTGTTGTACGGAACATGATTAGTCTACGTTACCTTCTATATTGGATCCAACAGGAGTGGTGCAACACACTTATGTGAGTAATATTTTTATTTTAGAAATAATAATCTACTCGGCTAGCATTGCATTGTTCCAGATCGTTTGATATCTAATAATTAGTGAATGTGTCTACAAGTACTCCGTTGTATTCGAGGTGCTGTTGGTTCATTGTCCTGCCATTCGGGATCGGGCTCTGGGTCAAACATGTATGGGCGAATCATTCCGGTTGCCATTTTACAACAGTGGCTTGACAGAGTTAAAGCTCATTATAATATGCAAAACTGTTATCCACTCACAGCAGTGGGCGTTTACTTCCTATTCTTCAATGCGATACGCCCAAAAAATCCGAGCATTTTTCAAGTAGGCTGAAAACTAGGGAAGAAAATAGCCCATAACTTATTCATTTTTATGTTTTTGAATGTAAAAACCAAGCGAACGTCATAAGTTGACCTCAGACAACAAAACAAAAACATTTAAAAAGCCAGTTCATGACCCCTTTAACAGACTCATTTCAGTTATTATAATGTTGTGTGGAATATATGCAAACATCTGTAATGTGACAGTTTAAAGTGCCCTTATTATGGTTTTGCCGATATTACGTTCCATGTAGTGTGTAATATAGCTGAATATGAATGTAAAAAGTGTGTAAAGGCATATCTTTTTGGTGGCTCATCCATAGTTTTAATATAATATATAAATAAATCAGCTTACCACTCCACCAAGCCCTGAAAGACATCTTTCAGCATGTTTAGTCATATTTTGGTACAACTTATGTGATATTCTGAGGGCAATTAGAGCACATTCACACCAACAAGCATATCAAAACCTGTACTCTCAAACATACCATTATCTTGCAGAAGGATTTGTACTCCAGATAGGTCAGATGTTCAGCAAGCTCACAAGGGTCCAGGTGATCAAACAAAAGAGACATTTTTCTCTTTTTTGACATAGAGGGAACTCTCTGGGTAACTTGTCGTTTCCATTGGTACGAGGGCCTGCAGCAGAGAGATTTATTTTATTTCAGACAGAACTTAAGGTTGTTATTCATGTCAGTTGACCAACATGATGAAATATGACTGTGCTGTGTAACATAAAAATAAAACAAAATCATTCATCAACTAGGCCTACTCACCCTCATTTCACTTCAAACTGTTAAAAACTTGCATGTTTTGAACAGGAGTGTGAGTAGTGTAATTTTTTTTGCTGAACTTTTATCCATATACAAAATATTATTTTTGTGCCCTTGTATTATTTATTAGTAATATCCAGTGGTGTCGTGCAGGTATACGCAGGATACGGCATATACCCACTTCTTTTTCAGTCGGCATTGCGTATACCCACTTCTAAATCCCTCGGATGCGCATCATTTAGTTGCTAATCCAATTTCGTGAATAAAAAAAAACAACCAGTCAGGGTCGTCCCCTAATATTAACTCTAATTTGTTGCTGCAATGATTCACCCATCGCGACGATAACTGACCTTCTCATCTGATCTGCTTCAGCACTCAAACACCTGCTCATCAACTGGCTTCACTTCAGTTAACGATCATACAGTGCGAGATAAGGTGCAAGAAGCTAAAATACACGGCTGTTTTTCGATAGATGTTTTAAATGAACGACAGAAATAATCAGTTTGATCAAAGACAGTGGAAATGATAAGATAATTTTAACAACACAAGCACCCTATTAATTGCCATTATTATTGTAATAAATATATTTGTAGGTTATAACGTTTTTTTTTTTTAATGTGTTCAACTTTTGTATCTGCTTGTCTGTATTTGCGCAACTTGCATTATTAAGCCAGAGGGCGGCGACAAGTGACTGTCTTTTTGAGTGAGCATTTGAACCATTTATTAAATTAACAGATTAGTCCAAAAACATTGATTAATTTAAAGAAAAAGTAGCTGAAACTGGAACTGATTCTCATGTTTAAGAATCTGATCAAATAGGCTACTTTTTGCTTTTTTGGCCATCAAAACACCTTAAAATGCTCATGTTGAGATCAGGAAAATCAAAATTTTCTCGGGGAGCATGCCCCCAAACCCCCCTAATCAATATCATTTATGGGACCTGGGTATTTAAAAAAACATACGTGCAGCCCTAGATATGCAAGAATACTAGGCCTACTGATTCTATATGTTCTATTGTATTGATTACACTCTATTCTATAGTCTTGAATACTAATGCAAGACTAGTCTTACATGTCACTGTTTATAATACAGAGCGTTCATCCTTTGCTGGGACGCTTAAAAAAATATGGGGGGCATAAATTAAGAGTATACCCACTTCTCCAGGCACCACTACATCACTGGTAATATAATATTCACTTCCCCTCCCTTTTGCAGCGACATTCTCTTCTCAGTCTTTTTTTTGTCTTGTTTGTTTGTTCCAGAAGCCGTTTCACTCAGATATACAGTACATCATAATAAAGAAGAAAAGACAACAGAGAAGATCCCAACTTCTGTTCCACGGTGTTTTTAACCTTTTTAGAGTGAGAACATAAAAGTAAGTTTGGGTGTGAGTATGTATACTTACACACTCTCTACATCAATAAGTTGACTCTGTGTTTCATTGCCACCAGTGTTCAGGTTCTCTCTCAGATCTTTAATCTGGTCAGCCAAAGCAGGATTCAGATCAAACTCTACTGGAAATTCGGAAATCCAGTACCTAAATAGAAAAATACCAAAGAGCAAATGCAATGAAAAAAGAAGATAAGACATACCATGGAGAATTTGAATGAGACACAGGATTAGTCTTACTTTACGAGATGACATATTTGGGCTCTGATCTCATCGGTGCTGCCCTCCTGTGACCTGCACATTTGTTAAGGGTTTTCTATCCAACTCACTTCATCGACATTTTCATTTCTTAAGAGAACATATCTAAATACAACATTAGAATTTTATGGAAAGTTGTTAACATCATTGTCCTGATTTGCATCAAATATTCTTTCATTTAGCTCTACAAAATTAACTTTACAACAGGAATTAAATGTTAAGTACTTTGGTTCATCCAAATGATATCAGGTTTTACAGCACCCTATGGCAAGATTTTAGAATTCTCTTTTAGTCTGTCACTTTGACCCTGCGTCGAATGTGACGTAACTGTGATACCCTTCAGGGAACAAGGGTTACATACGTAAATGAGATGTTAGTTCCATTACATATATGGGTTGTTACCATCAAATTAAGTTAAAATATATTTGGTGAAGATTGTACTTAATTTGTTTTGGTGAACTGCTTCCAATATTAAAAAGATACACCACTTTTTTGGAAATAGGCTCATTTTACCACTCCCCAGATATTTAGAAGAATATCAGTAACCAGACAGTTTCTGGTCTCATTGACTTCCATAGTATATTTTTTTTCCTTCTATGGAAGTCAATGAGACCAGAAACTGTCTGGTTACTGATATTCTTCTAAATATCATAAAAACGGCTGAATGGATTCGAAAACAGTAAAACTAAACTGTTTAACTCTGGGGAAGTCTGTAAAATGAGCCTATTTCCAAAAAAAGTGGAGTATCCCTTTTAGTGATGCGCGGGTTCAACTCGTAACCCACGGGCCCCGCGGGTAACCCGGGGTCGGGTTGGGGCGGGTAAAGAAATTGTCACTTTATTTGCGGGGCGAGTTGGGGCGGGTCAATCATTTTTTTGTTTTATCCATGCAAGTTGCTTGCAATTTCCAGCCTATATTGAATATTTGGGAATATCTATTTTCATATTTTATAAGGTTATTTGATAAGGTTATAATACGATTGCCATAGCAACGTAACTTGCGTGAGGTTCCCAAACCTTTGGTGTCATGTGACACATCACGAAAGCGGCACGTCAAGCAGCTCCCGCCGACAGCCCCGACAGTCAACAACAACAACAACAACGGAGAACTGAAAGTGAAGATGGAAGACGAGGTGCGGGAGAAATTGAGGTCGGGAATATACATGATTAAAAGAAAAAAGGTCAGGCTGCTAAATCTAATGTTTGGGAGTGGTTCTCAGAAGTAGTTGCAGCAGTAGACAACAGTAATCGGCTACCTGAAGTGCAACTCTTGTGGAAATTAAACAAACAGTAGCGCCACAAAATGGGCACTTTCCAGCATGTCAAGACATATTTGTGGGAGATCTAAGAAATAAAAAAATGGTTTAGCCTATTAGATGAATACAAATGCTGCTTTGTAAATGTTGAAAATGTTTATTAATATGACCTGATTTATGGTTCATATTCATAATCGTCTGTTGTTGCCAGTTTACAGGGCGATATGTTTCCAAGCACTTTCAGGCTGAAATATAGGCTGTTTTCATTTACATTACAATGCCTAGTAGCTACTATGTCTTTTTAACGGTTGCGAGTGTGTGCGAGTGCGGGTTGTAAAAATAGTGACAGTGGTGCGGTGCGGGCTGGGGCGGGCCAAATAATTTAATAACAGCGGGACCCGCGGGTTGGAAAAAAAGCCGACCCCGCGCATCACTAATCCCTTTAACACAATAAACAATGTAGGGCTGCAACAACTAATAGATCAAATTGGTTATAGTTGTATATTAAAATAATAGACCACTAATTTTGTTATCAATCAGTCAGATCTGAGCAGAAACCATCTGCCAGTCATTCCGCATTACAGTATAGAATAACCAAAGACTTGTAGAATTTTGGAAAAACACATTTCTATGTTTCTAATGTTTTTTGAGAAGTGTATTCCTCAGTGCATAACTTACATTTTATAGTTACTTATATCCTTATCTGAAAATCCGTTAAACTTCAATAAACCATTAATTATATTTTTTATGAGAGCATAAAGGTAAAGGGACTGTATTTGAAATAGCCTATTAAAGGAGAACTCCGGCGCAAAATGAACCTTTGGTCTAATAAAACATCGGTACCTAGTCAACCATTCCCTGAGATTTGTTTTCATGATAATCGAATGTTAAATAAAAAACAGTCACGACTAGTCAAACCACAAACGTCGTGCTGAGTGAGCTGAACTGTATGAAGTTCAGCGAACTTCTGAACTGTATGAACAGCGTTCGGGGATCGACTTATCAAGACTGTTCTCTTACGAGAGGTTCTCTCGTATTGCGTAAGCTAGCTTACGCTACGGGAAAGATTCTTCTTTGCCGAACAATTGAAGCCAAAACATTTTTATAATTTGTAATCATTGTCAACGCACTTCTCAGGTGCAGGACCTAGAGCGGGCTAACTAGCAGGCTCATTGGTTCGTTCCTGGGAAGTGCTCAAACTCGATCGGAGAACGGCGCTGAACCCGCGCCCAATGAGCGGACGACGCTCGCTTATTACGTCAAAGCCCGCCGAAAGGGGCGTGGCTTGAGTGTATATAAACGCTCTCCGTGGGTTGAAACAACGATTCATTTTGATTCAGCGATCTAATCGCCTGCCGTTGCAAGACTGAAGCCGTCGTCGTGACAAGGCACCTTCTAGCAAGCAAGAAGCCTGAAGAAGCCGGCCCCTGCCACCTTCAGCCGCCTCAGCGAGCTCAGCGCCGTCCGACGACTTCCACTTGCTCCATCACAAAAAGAGCGTGAGCGTCTTTTAAAGATGTCTCGCAATTCCTGCGGCTCATGCCGCGCACCGCTCGAAGACGGAGACCGCCACCTCATCTGCCCTCTCTGTCTCGGGCTTGAACATGCGGAACTCGCCCTCGCCGACGGAGGATGCTCTCTCTGCGAGGCGCTGACAATGTCTTCCCTGCGGGCAAGACTCCTCACCGTCAAATCCGCCCAAGCCGCGCCGCCTCTGACTTCTCCGCGAAGAAGAAGCGCCGCTCTCAGAGGCCGCCGGAACCTGCGATGGCTGTGTGTGGCCGCCGCCGCCGCCCGACCATTCTCTCTCTCCACCCGAGCTGGACCCCCCATTGCCGCCGAGTGGCCGCTCTGCAGCGTCCCTCGACTCTGAGGAGGAGAAAGAGTCGCCTTCGTTGCACGCTTCTAACAGCGACGAATGGTCTTCACTGGGCTCTTCGACGTCGATTCTGCGGGGACCCGCTCCGGCATCGAAGAGGATTTAATGCGCCTCCTGACTCTTGCCGTCGAGCGTCTGGGCCTCGACTGGTCACCACCACCCGAGTTACCACCGAACCGGATGGATGGAAAGTACCTGCACCGGCGCCCGCCCCCGCTGGCACCCGGTCCGCTCCTTTCCTGCCTGAGCTCCAGCGCCGAGCTCACTAAGTCGTGGAAAGCTCCTCTCTCGGCTCGAACCCGCTCCGATGTATCCGCCTCGCTGCGCTCGGTGGACGGAGCCACCGAGAAAGGCTATACAGCGATGCCGCCCGTTGAAGATCTGGTCGCCGCTCACTTGTGCTCGCCCTCCGCTGGATGGCGATCCTCCCCTAAGCTTCCTTCTAAAGCTTGCAGAGCGTCCTCTACCTTCCACACCCGCGCCTATGCAGCCGCTGGCCAGGCCGCTGCAGCGCTGCACTCCATGTCGGTTCTCCAGGTGCTGCAATCCGACCTGCTGAGTGACATAGCGCAGAACGAGAGAGAATCGACGGCCGTGCGCTCAACGACTTAAGATGCGCTACGGACCTCTCCCTTCGCGCCACCAAAGCTGCCGCTCAAGCGCTAGGAAGATGCATGGCCATCCTCTGTGTCGCCGGAGAGACACTTGTGGCTCACGCTCACGGACATGAGCGAAGCTGAGCGCGCTGTCTTCCTCAACGCGCCCATCTCACCCTCTGGCCTCTTCGGATCTGCCGTCACGGGCATCGTGGAACGCTTTTCTGAGGTCCAGAAAGCCACCCAGGCCATGAATTTGTTCCTGCCTCGCCGCTGTAACACTTCTGCAGGCCGCTCTCGTGAGCCCCCTGCCAGAACGCCTCAACAGCGCCGCCCGCAGCAAGCTCAGGCCCATCCCCAGCACAGGCAGAGCGGCCGCCCTCGCCCTCGCCCTCGCCTCGCTCCGACAGCCGACGCAGACAGGCTCCCCAAGCGCCCCGCCCCAAGGCCACGCTGAAGCCTGATCAGCAGAAGTCCGCCTAGCACTTCTGGGGAAAAGACGGCTACTTCCGCCGCGGCCGGACTGCCGTCAAAGTTTCACCCTCTGTTAGTCCCCGAACCTTCGCCGACTGCAGCAGCGCTTCTCGCCGAGAACAAGCCGGTGACTCGACCCGCTTGCGAGCGACAAACAGCCGTTTTCACGGCTACCCAGAGAGTTCACATAAAGAGCATAAAAGCCTCAAGTGGTTTGGTTTCAACGGGGCGTTACGATGGGGACCTTCTCTCACCGGAAGGTTATCTCGACAGACGCATCCAACACAGGCTGGGGTGCGGTCTGTCGAGGGCTCACCGGCCGCTGGCCGGTGGTCCCGATTCGGGAGACCCCATTTCACATAAACTGTCTCGAGATGCTCGCGTGTCGAGTATGCACTTTTGCACTTCCTCCCGCGCATCCAAGGTCACCACGTCCTGATTCGCTCAGACAACATGACAGTGGTATCCTACATCAACCGTCAGGGCGGGGTCAGATCCAGGAATCTTTCCTGCTGACACGCCGCATTCTAGTTTGGTCCCAGAGTCATCTGCTCTCGCTCAGAGCGACGCATGTCCCGGGACACCTAAACGACGGTCCAGACATTCTATCCAGGAACCTTCTCTCCCCAGGAGAATGGTCCCTGAACCCACTTACAGTCCAGTCACTGTGGCGCCTCTTTGGCAGAGCGGAGATAGATCTCTTCGCGACAGAAGAGAACTCGCACTGTCCGATATTCTTCTCGAAGAACGAGGACGCGCTAGCGCTAGAATGGCCATACCGCCCGCTCTATGCCTTCCCTCCCATCTCCCTGCTACCGCAGGTCATTCAGAGAATCAGGGACTCACGCCACCCGGTGCTCCTCATAGCCCCGCGTTGGGAGAATCAGATTTGGTACCCGGAGCTCACACAGCTGTCTCAGACAGCCCCGTGGCCCATCCCGGTCAGAGCAGATCTCCTCTCTCAAGCCCGCGGCACAATCTGGCATCCCCACCCGCAGCGCTGGGCGCTTCATGCATGGGTGACCAACGATTACACGTTGATTTGCCAGAGGGAGTTTTGAACACGATCAAACACGCCAGAGCGGCATCTACCAGAAAGCTCTATGCGGCTAAATGGTCTGTGTTTTCAAAATGGTGCACCGAAAAGAATTTGGACCCCCTTAAGTGTGAGGTCTCTTCTTTGCTTTCCTTCCTTCAAGATATGCTGGATAAGGGCAGAACCCCATCCACCCTGAAGGTTTATGTGGCAGCCGTCGCGGCCTTCGTTGGTCCCCGACGCGCCCAGTCTATTGGCAAAGACGAGCTGGTTATCCGCTTCCTCAGGGGAGCCAGGAGGATGAACCCCCCTCGCCCCCCTCGGTGCCGGTTTGGGACCTTTCAATAGTCCTCGAGGCCTTGAAAGCCCCCCCTTTCGAACCGCTCGAGTCTATTGACCTCAAATATCTCTCCCTAAAAGCCGTTTTTCTGATCGCTCTTGCCTCAGTTAAACGAGTGGGCGACATTCACGCGCTCTCTTCGAACGCGTCGTGTTCTGAAGTTTGGCCCTAACGACTCCGTCGTCATTCTCAAACCCAGACACGGATATGTGCCTAAGGCGATTGGCACCCCATTTAGAGCACAGGTGATATCCCTATCGGCTCTGCCCGCCTCTGATAGCGAGCCCAATGCCAACCTCCTCTGCCCGGTCCGGGCGCTGAGAGTGTACATCACACGCGCTGCCGCGCTCAGACGATCTGAGCAGCTGTTTGTGGCGTTTGGGGACGCACAAAAGGCTTGGCCGCCTCTAAACAAACACTATCCAGATGGATAGTGGACGCTGATCGCCTCCGCCTATGCGGCTAAAAATCTGCCTTGCCCGCTCGGCGTCAGGGCTCACTCCACTCGAGGCATGGCCTCCTCGTGGGCTTGGTCCTGTGGTATTTCTATTCACGATATCTGTGTGGCCGCGGGCTGGGCTTCCCCGTCCACCTTTATCAGATTTTATAACTTGGAAGTACCGGCCTTACAGGCTAAATTACTAGCGGTCTAACCCGCTGCAGCGTCTAGCTACGCTCTATGGGGAATCCTTCAACCGGCTAAGCCCCTTGATCTTCCCCCTCCATTCTATGAAAACTTCCTATACTATGGCCCACTATGCCGGCCGCCTCTTTAGGCCTCATATTCTTACATAAACGGCTTCTGCCCTTTATTATTTCTCCACTATATGCTCCCTCCACCCTCCCGGGGATGCTTGTGGTGACTGACCGGGCACGGCGTTGACCAGGGGTTCCCGTAGCGTAAGCTAGCTTACGCAATACGAGAGAACCTCTCGTAAGAGAACGAATCGGTTACCTGAACGTAACCTCGGTTCTCTCTAGATGAGGGAACGAGTATTGCGTTCCCGGCCGTGCCCGCTCTAACAGCGATTCGCTTCATCACTATAAATCGTTGTTTCAACCCACGGAGAGCGTTTATATACACTCAAGCCACGCCCCTTTCGGCGGGCTTTGACGTAATAAGCGAGCAGCGTCCGCTCATTGGGCGCGGGTTCGGCGCCGCTTTCCGATCGGTTCTGAGCACTTCCCAGGAACGAACCAATGAGCCTGCTAGTTAGCCCGCTCTAGGTCCTGCACCTGAGAAGTGCGTTGACAATGATTACAAATTATTAAAATTTTTGGCTTCAATTGTTCGGCAAAGAAGAATCTTTCCCGTAGCGTAAGCTAGCTTACGCAATACTCGTTCCCTCATCTAGAGAGAACCGAGGTTACGTTCAGGTAACCGATTCGAGTTTTCTAAGATGGCTCCTGCTGTGTATACACGAAGTGAACTGTCTTTATAAAGTATCTTTTTATTAAACGGTCTGAACACTTACTAAGTTCTCAATGCTTCGTTTTGCACGTAGGGACCCTCATTATGTTAGTGTGGGGCTATTTTGAGCCTTGTTAGTGGTATAAACTAGCGATTTCTTTTTACTTAGTAAATGCCCCCATACTAGAATTATATGCTAAACAGTTTTTAGGGATAAAACTCTTTACATTCGATTATCATGAAAAAAATCTCAGACAACGGTACCAATGTTTTATTAGACCAAAGGTTCATTTTGCACCGGAGTTCTCTTTTAATGTAATATACCGATATGCTAATGAATATGTTCAGATGAGAGAATATGTTTCCCATACTTCATAAAAGTTTTGTGCTTTTGTTTTTGTTCATTATAATTTTTAGTCGTTTTAATTTGTGCCATAAATGTCAAGAAATCAGTTGTTTGGTTTAGAATGTAATTTTATAGTTTAACCCTTTTTTGGCACATAACGTCATATACATAGAGATATTCACTACTATATGTATACAAAGTGCATGTGTGTGTGTGTATATATATATATATATATATATATATATATATATATATATATGTATATGTGTATATATATATATATATATATATATATTATATATATATAATCATTTGAAAATATAATGGATTGAAATTAATTAATTTTTAATTAGTTGCAGCCCTAGAACAATGCAAAATAACATACAACGAGAAGGTTTTAGTAGATAAAGGATACTTTAGCAGCAGTTTCTTGGACAGATCAGTAGAAGAAATGTACCAAGGATGCATCATCAAAAACATTTTCAAAAAGGAGGGATTTTTTATTGTGCCTGCATTGTCTGAAAGCACAAACATCACAGAACATTAATGACAAAATAAACCATACTCATGTTTTATGGTGACTTCCTTGCTCAGTGGTGACCAGCTTTACCAGCTAAGCTTTGCTATCAAACAGCATGATTACTGTTTGCTCATTCATCTTCTAGATTCACAACAGTTGCTCTAAATCATCAGACTAAATGTTCCACCCAAACTTTTGTCTGAAACCCATTTATGTATAAAACTTTCTTTAAAGACTCACCAAAGGACTGTATGCAGATGTCCACCAACTCATCCACTGTTCCTGTCTCCACAGGTAGCGGATCCATCAGTCTCCCTCTCTTTCTTCCTCTACCTTCACTTTCTTATGCCCGTCTGTCTTTCTCTTCTCCTCCAGTGGTCTTCCTCTTCTCTTTTGTCTGTGAATAGAAATTGTTATATGAAGAGGAATACATTAAACACCCTTGTAGAAAAGAATTGCACGTATATTGCAATATGCATATATATATATATATATATATATATATATATATATATATATATATACAGAGGGAATGCGCGTGACCGTCGCGTCTCGGTCACGTGCTTGCAGTTTCTCACAGTGAGTGGCAGAAAGATTGAGTGGCTGTAGCCTATATGTTTCAGCGTGAATGCCGCAAAAAAACAAACACAACACATATAAAGTGGGAAGAGCTTTGCGATTGACTGTACAACTAGATTTGACAAAAATGGTATATTTTTACAGACTGCTATAGAAAGAGGAGCAAATGGATCACTGGACTCCAGTCAGCAAAAGGTGGATCTGCAGTTATGCATTTTGTGTCAATATTTTGTATTGTTATATATATTAACAACTCATCAATTAAACATTTATCATTGCATATTCTGCATTATTGGATGTTTCTTAATAAACACTGACCAAAAAAAAAAAAACTATAAAGTTTAATGGCTGGACGATATGATGATATATAGGCTATATATAACACTGATATAAGTGATTACCGAATTTAGACCTACCTATATTGTATTTATATAAAGCGTTCACAGGCAAATTTGCTTTATGTTTACCGTCTATTGCTTTTATTTCCCCGGCGTCGAAATCAGGAAAACATAAATGTCAGGCAACACGAATTCCTGGCTGCATGTCAATATGGATCACTGGATCTTTAGTAAGTTGTAAGGAACACTATATTGAGTCCAACATTTAGTTTAAATTGATAAAATTGTTCGTTTTAAGTCGCATTTTCGCAGTTTCCCCTCATTAAATCCAGTCACAGCAGCAGATCTTTTTGCCACTCAGTCAGGCTGAGGGGGGTTGTTCCTGACGTGTATTCGCATTGAACCGTTTCGGTGCGGCTTGCGGTTCAGGTTTTCGGATTACGCATTTTTGAACCGAATCGTTTCGTTCGGTTCATTTTTCCTGCCGTTCAACATTTCGTTATTCAAATGTAGGCAGCGTGGCAAGCGCGTTCATAATGTAAAGAGCATTGCATCACCACAACATGCCCAACATAAAATGGCAAATGTAATGTAGCGGAACGAACCTGAGCTACTCGTTATTGTGTGGTTGTTTGGACGAAGATCGTTATCAGTTTCGGACCAATGCAGCGCGCAAGCCGATCTTCATCATCAGCACTGTTACTACACAGTAAAAAAAAAACATTTGAAATCCAGTAAGAAAAAAAAACATTTGAATTCGCCACTGAAGTAATAACATCGCTGCGAGATCTAGTGAAGACATTCACATTTCTCCGTTATTAACGGACTAAACCACGCGCTGACGGGGAAACCAGGAAGAAACATTGTGCCATGAATGAACTATCCAGTGTCCACAGATCAGCAACATTACCAAGGATTTACTGTATCTGTAAATTTGGCAGGAATAGTAGGCTATAATGCTTTCAAGTAACATCATGTCGGTTGTATTTTGACATTATGAATACAATTGCTGCCCTCAAATGTTAATCTGAACTAAAATAAACCTTTGTTTATACTACAATATTACATTTCATTTTGTCCAAGGAGCTGTTTTGTTTTATATGCTCCTAAGAAAAGTCAAGTATAGTTCCATCATTGCTCAAAGTTGAAAAATATCATACTTTATGATGTTTTTAATAAAAATATAATAAAAAAATAAATCAAGGAGATTTCTCTGCCATTTCTTTCTTTTTGCTGTATTTGAAACGTACCGAACCGTGACAAAAGTGTATCGTATCGAAACCGAACCGTGAATTTTGTGAACCGTTACACCCCTAATATATATATATATATATATATATATATATATATATATATATATATATATATATATATATATATATATATATAAAACTGTAAGATAATATAATATTAATAAAATAAAAGGCCACTTAAGTGTATGGAAGTACACTTTCATGACTATTTGTCTAAATACAGTTAAGTACACTTTTCAAAATTCCACTTCGTAATTATGTCAAATTTAAAGTTTTGCTTTTTAAGTCTTTAAAGTTTTATTAATATTTTGTCATGTGTTGACTAGCACATGCAAAGTACTTGATTATAATTTTTACTTTTGTGTGTTATTAAATTAATCTATTTTAAATTTACTATATGTATGTACTATATTAATCATTACAAATGTGCAATTACAAATATATTTAAATAGAAGACCTACAAGTCTCAATAGAAATGACATTAAATTATATTTTAATTTACCATAAATGCTTGTCAGCACATTCAAAAGTACACTTTATGTTTCAAAGACAAATTACATTTAATTTTGTACTTAAGTCCTACTTAATTAAGGGGGGAAACACATGCATCCAGTTTGCACCTATATATTTTAAAAGTCTACAGACCTAAATCACAAGAGAATGTTTCACATTGCAATGTTTTCTGCTTCACGTCTTGACAGTACAAGCTATTTCTGGTCTTACATGTCCAGCAGCAGCTTGCATAGAATATCTGGTGCAAACTAGAATCAAATACATGTTTCCATTCATTTTAAATAGAAAAGAGCTGCTGATACAGCAGAACAATGTGTTGTTTGTTTGCCTGTGTGTGTTTGTGCTTAAAAAGCTCTGCTGTACGTGAATAACTTTGACCAATCAAACACTGAAGATGACTGCATGACACTACATTCTGGCATATTAGTGACAGAATGACAGACATACCCAATGTTCCAGCTGATAAACTAATTTAACGTAATAAACACAGTACACATACACACAGAAACCCACTGTAATGAGCTCAGACTGTCAAGCAAACGACCTCTTCCAAAACAGAAAACCTCAAGTTATCACATCCTAAAAAAGAAACAGTTACACAAGCTCCAAACCACAGTCTATCCACTATACAACACACACATTTATCACTCATTGTCCTTTCCTGTATTGACAGAAACACACACACACACACACATTCTGCTCAGTCTTGCAGACTTAGTAAGGTGGCCAACTGGAAACCATGGCAACACAGTCTGAATTGTATTGTGATCAACCTCTCCACGTTAAAACAGTAATTATATTCCATCACACTGTAAAAAATGATTGTAATTTGAACTGTACAAGACTGTAAAAATGCTACAGTAAGATAATGTTAATTGGTTAACATTACGTTCCCTTACTGACTGTAATAGATCTAACCCATTTCATGTAATTGCAGTAAAATGCTGTTGAATATAACTTTTTTGGGAGTAAAAAATATCAAATCATCTTAAAAATGAAAGTGAAAAGCCATAAACTGACATTTCCAGTGTGACACTTCCCACTTGTTCGTTTTTAATTTTAATAATTGTTTATTTTTAGTTGTTTTAAATCAGTTATGTCCATTATGGTTTATTTTGTTGTTAAACTACTGCTTTTTGTATCATTTTAATGTCAAGTGTGTTAACATGGAAGTGTTTTGTATTTGTGTTCATAACCAGCCTGGGCTGCGTTTCCCAAAAGCATCGTAAGCCTAAGTTGATCGTAAAAACGATCGTACGAATGATCTTAATATTATGGTCTGTTTTCCAAAAGCATCTTAACTTAGAGTAGCACTTGAAAATCTTCGTAGAACTACGAGTGCTCTGGAGTAATCGGTACATCTCCAAGTGCATCGTAAGAAGACAGAGTTATGAGGTCACCTGCAGGATGACCGGCAGATTACACTTTTATCTAGATTCAATAGATTACATTGCAACGTAAGTAGCCTAATATATAGGTTTTGATTGTACACATGTTGTACTCAATATCTGTTTTAATTAGTAAATTAAATAATTAAAAACGGGAAGAAAAATAGAAATAGGCCTACACATCTAAATTAAATGAATGAAAAAAAAAAAAAAAAAAGTAATCTGGGAAATATGCTTTAAAGACCGGACAAAATCAGGATGAATTAAAAAAAAAAATCTGTCAATGACTTGCTGACGTGCACGAAAACCAGCCACTATTGGGTATTCTCGCAGACCTCCATCCCGATCTTTGAACACGATTTGCAGTTCAGTTTGCAATGTGACATGGCCTTCCAGATGTTTTTTTTTTTTCCTTATTTGTATGGTGTCCTTTAAATCTGTTAAAAATAAAATCTTTGTTTCCCTCTATCTCCTCTGGAAGGACATTAATTTTATCTTCTCTCGTAAATGTTAAGTGCATTTTGGGAACGCACGTGAATTACTGCGATCGTTCGTAACCTTGCACGTAGAGAGCGGCTAAGCATACATCGATTATCAGGAAACCCGCCCAGGTCTCATTGTTAATACGTAGGTATTTTACGTTTTTGCAAAGATAGAAAACTTACTTTTTAGTATGTTTTGATAGATGCTGAAACGTATAATATTGACGTATGTGCAACATTTAAACGTAACGTTATTACGTTTTTACAGCTAAAAATCGTAAACTGTTTAGGTATATTCTATATCATACAGATATCTGTATAATTTCCCTTTTTACCATTTTATAGATAAATGTAAGTATCCCTTAACCCTAATCCCAAACCTAAACATACCCATTTTATGCATAATATATAAAAGGATAAAACGGTGTTGGGAAAGGGCATTGGATTACATCAAACTAATAAAATAACAAAAAAAAAAAAAACTTTTGAATAATTTCAGATGGAAATGTATTGTTTTTGACTAAATTTTACAATGACTTGTTATTTTTCACTTCCAAAAATTAAACTGTAAAATCACATTAAATTTACGGTTCAGTTCCATTACAGTTATTCACTGTACAGAAACTTTCTGTTGACCAATTAACAGTTTTTCTTTTACGGTTAAATTCACCATTTTTTTATTTTTTTACAGTGTTCTTGTGATGAAATTCATCAAGTGTCTTTCTCTTTATTTTTTATAATGGTGGATGTAAAAAGTAAAAAAAAAAAAAAGTAAAAAAAAAATTACTGGTTTAAATGTAATTTGTTTTTATTTACATTTTTTGTAAATTACAGCTTTAAATTGTAGAATTTACGTTTTTTACAGAAATATTCAATATTAAGTACTCAATATTAAGTTTTTTTGTTTCGTAAAAAATAACAGGATGTTTTATAGATACAGAGAATTCCACATAAACAAAACGCACAAATCAATCACCGTAAAAACTTGTAACCTGCAATTGCAACCATAAAGAGCTATTTCTTTATTGATAAAACTCATACAGATATATTTTAGTTTTTATAAATAAATGTATTCAGGTTGCTTAAATTTTTAGGATATGTTAATTAATGTATTTACGTAATATTTAATAATATTTTTGACTTCAATAAAACAAGCTAATTTAGACGTTATCATTTCAAAAACCTTTTTTCAGTGTAATTTAATAAGAGGAACATCTAAAAATATTTCAAACAACAAGCCATTTCACTTTCCAAGCAAACCAAATGTATTTGAGCTCTGACTGGCTAATTTAGCCTCAGTAGGCTACTCTGTTTGACAGAAACCAGAAAATACATGGAAAATCTGCTTTCTTGTTGACAGTAGTGCAACCAATCTTGGGTAATGATACAAAGCCACACACACACACACACACACACAAGCCTCCATTAAGCTACATGAAGCATGTTTTATATAGGATCTCATTGTATGGTGAATATGTGCATGTGTGAGACTTCAGAGATGTGGGTGGACACTTACAATTACAGCCCTCATAGAGAGACAAGAGAATAATAGTGGCAGAAGTGCCGCAGTGCTGAGAAAACGAGTGCAGGGCAAGGAAGACAGATGGAGTGACAAGGTGAGGAAAAGAAGGATATGCAAACAGAAGAAAAGAGAAATAGTCTCCACACAAAAGCGACTCTAACTGAACTGCTAAGTCTGCCTTACAGAACCCCCCTCTCCAAAAAAATAAAAATAAAAAAAATATCCATTTGACTTTTGTTCTGTGTTGCAAATTTCAATAACCATTCACAGACTGCAATTCAATGACTAACCGTAAACCAATCCACCTTTTTCCTAACAAGTGTTTTTGATCATCGGACCACTCAAAAAGACTGAAACAAATCATTTCAAATCATACAGTTGTGCTAATAATCCTTATCGTCAGTTTAATTGAATGAGCTGTAAAATTGTATTCATGTTTTATGTTCAGACGTCAGGAGAATAACGTAACACTTGGTATTTTAGTGTTACAAGAATATATATGGCAAGATCTATTCAGTCACTGCATTCTTTTCCTTCTGATTATTTTCTTTTTCCCCTCCTTTGTATTCCACTGTAACAGTATAACAAGCTGGGCATTTATGGTCTGCTCTTCTGGTTAGAACTATTATATGTCCCATTATGAATAATTCATTGGAATGCACTAAGAATCTCTTGTTTTTCTCCCCAAATGCTCACATCTCTTTCCAGGTTTGTTTTCACACTGATGCTTTAAAATGTATTTTCTACCCTTTTCACATGCTAATCCCAATTAGTATTGTTGACGGGAATGCTTCTAAAGCAGGTAAACCATTTATTGTAGGTTAACATGACAGAATCACTTTGGAATATTATCACTCAATGTGCCAGTTAATGAACATTTTTGATTAAGTAAGTAAACCGCTTCGGGCTGATGCAAACCTCTCAGCTTCACGCCGGGGTCCTCATCACCTTATTACACATAAGTAAATAATAAGACACGAAATATTGATCTGAGTTGAAATATTTAATTAGGTCTTTAAATGCAAAGCTTCGCAGAGATAGAAGTTGCTAGCGCAGCAAGTTCAAACTAGATGGACATTTATACGGTATATACAGTCTATAACACTTATTACACAGCATTTCACCACATAAATAATTATGTAGATAAGAGATTTCAGATTGTTTTAAAATCGTACCTGTTTGTATTTTCTAATCCAACAGTGAAACAAAACAATAGTCAGAAAATGGCAGAAGCTGCCCTTGAAAAGAGAGAGCGAGTTAAGCGAATCAATCAAAATATTAATATTTTATTAGCTCACCAAATGCAAAACTTGCACGAAATAAAACCTAAGCGTATAGCGCTAGTGACTTCATTGACCCAGATGAGCCGGTGTTATCTGTTTTCAGCGGTTGTTATCTGGAAAAAACAGTGGCGCGAATCGCGCGATCAGCCAACCAGAAACAAGTATTCCACCTAGCCGTGTAAGGAAACATATTACATACATACATACATTAGAGTGATATTTATACATTACATCCTTAATACTGCTGTGAAAATAATCAAGCTTTCTGGATTATTTGTGCTTTAGTAATTAGTTAACGCTAACAATTTTAATTTCCGATGGCTGAAAAAGGGTGAATAATGTCATATATCCAATATACCCAGTTTTTAAATGGGGGTTGACTGCTTTTTTTCTTTGCATGATTGTGTTTATGGGGTGCAATATAACATGTATTCGTGGTTTTTCTTTTTATTAAGTCTTATTTTTCATAAACTTCACCTTTATTGTCAGCCGCGCTCTCCTCTGTCCCCTGAACGAGCGGTTCACTTCCTGATTCTGATGAAACCGCTCCCTCGGTGTGCTCAGATTGGTTAGTTTGGCCTGGTGTGTTGTGATTGGCTAAACTGTCGCTCACGTTGTCCGGAAGGTAAACGCCCATTACCTTTACGGGGAATCGCAAGCTCCAGTGAATCTTGAGCTGCAGTTCAGTTTGAGGCAGAATCAGACCAGGAAAGCCGGAATGAAGAGAGTCAAACAGAACCTCACCACACACGGCTCTTAATAAAGGTTTCTGAATGATAATTTGCTACATTTTTTAACTTTATGCACGTTTGTTTTACACAATAGCATCTGACTGGCAACGATAGCAACTGACTGGCTACTAATGTTAAACACAAATAGCGTTGGCATGTTTACGTTCTTGATCAAATCGAAAATAACGTCATAAAACATATTTACATGAAAAATACGTTTACAACATTAGTACTTATACAAAATTCAGGTACATAATGTTTGTCACGTTTGTCGGTAGACACAAAATAGCATAACCAGTAGCCTATAAAGCCAGCGCTGGCATTTGAAAAATAATAAAACACAAGGCTACGTCTGGAATTATACATGCAAATACATTTAAAATGAGTAAGTCTTAGCCTACTCACAGGTTGTGTCCCAACAACTGCTGCCTCTGGTTTTAAAGTTGGATCTGCTTCATGTTTAGTAACAGTTTCTTGTTGAAACAAGCTGATTCTGGAAGCTGTCTTCCGTAAAATGCACAGCACAGAGAGCTAGATTAGTATAGCGTCCGTGGGAAGTCCAAGCATAGAGGAGCTGCTGAAATATGATCATGCCCTTTCCTGCATATTCCGGAGGGAGGGGTTGATGCAAATGTGTAGGTTAGTGACGTACCATAACCCAGCTGTAGTCCCAATTCGAGTCGTTTTTGTAGGCAATTATACTTCCTGATTTTTAAAAGACGATATCTCTGCTTACATTGAACTTTAAGCGCTGCAACTTTGCAGATACTGTTCATGCACCAACAGCAACATTACACACTAATTAAAATGAAAAAAAGTGAAATCGCAGTAACCCCCCCCCCCCTTTAAAAATACTTTTAAAAAATACCGTTCATAAAGCAAACCTTCCGTTGATTGTTTACAGGAAGGGGAAGGCAGCCTACTCCCTTAGTAACGGAAGGTAATCTACTCCCATTACAGCATCATGGGTTAAAGGTTAAGATTGTTAACATGTTAACATTGTTAATATGTTAACATTAGCCTACAAAAATATGTCAAACTCACCTTTTCATCTGAAAAGGTAAAGTTTGCTGAGAACATGTATTGGCATCAAACTCATAGTGGATACATACAATTGTGAACATAGGGCCCCATTTTAACGATCTGAATGCAAAAGCGCAAAATGCAAGTAACTTTGTGGGCAAATCACGGTGCCGTTGCTATTTTTCCGGTGGGATAAATACCTCTTGTAAGGAAACAATACAAGTTACAAAACGGAAACAATACGGTTACAATACCGTAACGGAAACAAACCAATAAGAGCATCATATCACTGGCGCATTTACCAGGCGCGCTTCAGCATTCGGCTCACAGCCGAGGAGATCGAATGTTCTCGTCAGGGCCATAAAAGAAAGAGAAGGGACATTGGGGATGGGACAAACCCACCCAAATTAGCTTCAGTTAAAAATGCATATAATAATTTGGGTAAATGTGTAAGCTTTATGCCTATTTTTCCTATCGTCATGGACACAACAATGATTTCCCTTGTGTTTTAATATATTTTTCCTTATAATATTGTATCATTTGCAAAAAGTAAAATGCATACGTGTAGCTGAGAGAATCATCTACAGTGTATGCGCGTTTTTCACTCTCTGTATTATGGCCAAGCATGCACGCTTAAAATAGCATCTGAATGTACGCGGAACGCGCCACTGACTTTAGACTAGATTTTTTCTGGTCAGTGGCACAATTGTTTTCTGGAACTGCAAAATGAGACCCAGGGATTGTTTGCGCCGAACACGTCTCCTTTTGCGCCCACCCGCCCAGGAGCGCAAGTTCATTTCCCAGTTTTCCGACGTGCTTCTGTAGAGAAAAAGCCCGCTTTGCGCGGGTGCAAAATAGTAATGATAAATGCGTCAGTGTATAAAGTCATTTGCGCCGGGTGCAAGATAGAGCCCATAATGTCAGTTTCAAATAGCTATGAAAGTTTATTTGATTTTTTTGATAACTATACACTTTTTTTGCATTAGATGTCAATGTCAAAGGTCAATTATTTTTTAAAATACGTATTTTGTATAAACATTTTAGTGCATTTAACAAAAAAAAAATCAATAATAATAAAAAATAACAATAAAAACGCATCAAATGTCCCACTATCGGGATTCTGACAGTTAGCAGGCTATAGAAATGTAACATTTGATGCAGTTCTAAATAGCTTTCTTGTTTGTCCTCTGTCTCTGATGCTCATGGGGATTTAAACACTCATGCATGTGTGTGTGTGTGTGTGTGTGTTTGTGTTTGTGAGAGATCGTCTGTAAGCAGCTGTTTTCTGAAGCTTCTGTTGCTTGGTGACAGAACCCCAGAACTATTGATCCTCACAGGGATTTAATCGAACGTTATGGGTGAGTGTGTGTGTTTGTCCGATGTTTTATGGCAGAGGTGTTTTGAATATTTCAGTCCCTCCTGCAGAGTGTGTGTCCTGACGGAGCGGGGGTTGAAAGATCTAACCTAACAGAAAAAGGGGTTGAAGTATCTAAGCTAACAGAATGAAGTCTGACCGCATTTTTAGAGAGAGAGAGAGAGAGTACCTTCAAATATGATTACAACATCATCTGTCTGTCTTTATTTCATTCTCTATCTCTCTCATGACTCTGTACAATAGAAATGTTGATCTAATCAGACACACGGCACTCATTAGAGGAGGAAATAACATCACTCACACAGAAGCTGTCTTTCAGGCTACAAGTACGAGTGTGATATGGGTCACTGAAGCGGTAAAGCTATGATAGCTCAACACTCACACCATGATGATGAAACTATTAATCTCACTTTCATTATTGGATGTTTTATCTTTGTTGTCAAAGTTAGATCATGGTCTCACCTAAAGAAACCTCAGTGGAGAAAGAAACAGGGAGAAAGAGAAGTGAGAGACTCCATATGCTATTTAAAGGAATGGTATCTGTGTTTTAGGCTACAAACTATTTCATGACTCCAAACTCAGGGTTTCAAGATGACAAAATTAAACTAATCTAATTTAAGTTAGATCGGATTCAGGGGTTTCACAGGGCTTGCTGTTTTATATAATATGGTACTGTAAATGTATCTTTCAACACTGGGTTTATGATTAACACTGCAGTGCTTGTAGATTTAAATGTGTGAGCAGCCAATTATGTGAAACATGATTCATTTCTCTGCAGAAAATGAAGAGATTATCCGTATTCCAGAGTCAGAATTAGAAAGAGATTTATTGGCAAGTATGTCTGCACACCCAAGGAATTTGTTTTGGTGACAGAAGAATCTTTCCAGTGCACAGCAACAGTGCACAGATAGTAAAAAAATAAAGATATATGATATATTTTATTTTTGTATTGTATTACATTTCTTTTATTTTTATGACTGACCTAGTCTCTTTCATAATCCTAGCTATTATCATATTTGAGTAATTATCACAAATTAGATATAATCTCATTTATCCAGTGGAATTTTACAGTCCAAATTATTTAGTAAAATATGTATATTTTTTATTTAAAAAAAAATACATTAAAATTCAGTACATCTGCTTTACAGTAAACGCAAACTTCTATAACTTTTTATGCTTTCACTTCTGCAATAATCTTTCAAAAAAAGACAAACTTAGTTCTGTATTTCAAAGCATTCATAAATTGCCAGCCCGTTCTCATCCCAAGACGTCATCTAACTGACGCTTTTGACCATACATCAACATCCAACGTTTTACCTTTAACGTCAGTTGGTTGACGCTATCTAATCGCAACCCTACGCCAGACCTAAACCTACCCGTGTCATCTAACTGACGCTAAAGGTAATGCGTCAGTTAGATGATGCACTAGGATCGTCATCTAACTGTCGTTAAAGGGTACCCTGAAACGTTGGATATTGACGTATGGTCAAAAGCGTCAGGTTAGATGACGTTTTGGGATGAGAATGTGTTGGAATTGCAACCATTTAATTTTAGATCTATGCTCAAAAGGGGGGTGGGCTGTATTTCAAAAATGCTGTTGGACATTGTTGATATTTAAAAAATCAACCCTGACAAACACACCCCTCTCTTCATTGCTCCACCTCCAAAACTCACTCTCTAAACCTAACCACCCTGCTCTGAGTCAGCCTCGAATCCCGACCTTGCACTTGAAACCCGTTTTCAAAAGCTTGCATTTTCAGACCTCCAAAATGCCTTTGTCGTGTAGGGGAGCGCGGGCACAACCTAACGCGGGGTTAAATGTAACACGGACCGTTTACAGGGTTCGTCAGGATCAAGCAGGTTGTCTTTCCGCTATTTTTCTCTTGCTGCCAGAAGACGGTCTCCCACGAATTTGCGGAAAGTTTTGATTATATTTCGTGAAGATACTGGACAAAGAGTGTTTTGACACCATGAAAGGAATTTTTTTTTCATCATAGGTTTTTTTTTCGGTTTCTGAGTTGGGTGTATACGTTTCCAAATCTAACTTTATATTGCCTTAATCACTGTCTTGTTGGCTCGAACATAGCACCGTTTTGGAACGTCAGCAATTCCTAGCGACTGTTAGCTAGGCTTAAAATATGTAATATACATCGGGGTTGGCTGTAACACAGTGTTACAACTAAGCCGCCAAGTGTACAATGATAATCAAATGAAAACGGAGCCACACAACTTTTCAGGTTTGAGTATACATTTAACTTTGTTGGACTTTCACAAACAATGTTGGAATTATTACTGTTATTATTATTAATAATAATATTTGTACATGCAGCTGCCACACACAAATCTAATTTAATTGCAATTACAATATTTATAATTTTATTTATTATTATCTATTGCAAAACTATGCAGCCCTTTTCTATGTCTCTATCCATGATATTGATCCATAATAGAAGGATGATTGGATGAGGGATGAATGTATGGATCTGTCTATACAGATGCACAGACAATATTAAACTATACAAATAAAATAGTACTGAATTATGTGTGTTACACACAAGTGTTACAACTAACCCCTCTGTCTGTTACAATTAACCCCACATATGGGGTAAGTTGTAACATTTGCACTTCTGTCACTTTCAGTGCAACTGTACGAAAATGGTAGGTCCTAGAAAAACTTTAAGTGGTCATTTGTAGCAGAGATGTGTAAGTTGCATGTGTAAAAAAAGTATTAATCTAACCTAATTATTTTTTAATTAATTGAGCCAAAACCAAAAAGCGTTAGGTTGTGCCCACTCTCCCCCTACAAAGGTAATAATCATTTTCTTTCATCGGAGATCACAATTCGTCAAGTTTCTGTTTGCTATCTTTTACCCAGAACAAAACCAGCAGGTTAGCTGAGTTGCACTGGTTACTATGTGCCAGTAAAAATATATCAATCTGCATTACATAATAATAATAACATCACAAGAAACAAGTGCTGTTGTTCATTAGCCTAATTCTTTTTTGAATATAAAGTCCAAATATTTTTATTCAACCACCTATTTAAATTACATTTAATGGAAAAAACAAAGGATGTGATGTTCAAAACATGTTAACTAGCCTATACAGTAATTATGATTATGATGGCTTTGGGGTGAAAACAGGTTTGGAAAAAAAATCATTCTGAAAATATAATTATATACCACAGGCCTTACTATTTTTATATAAATGTGATGTTCTGCAAAAAAAACAAGATTTAAACATATTTTTCTTTTCACTAAACATGAAATGTGTTTTCCCTTACATAAATCGCATGTAAGCTTCAGTGTATACTTCTACACTTATACTCTCACCAACATAGTCCATAGCAACAAGTATCTTGAATCTTGATTTTATCTAGTTGGGTTATTTTGGGAAAACAGTGTGTGTGTGTGTGTGGGGGGGGGGAGGGTGTTATGTTTGTCATGTTTCTTATCTATGCATCTACCCTATGCATAAGAAACATGAACCAATTGAAGCAGCAACTCTAAACAGTGAGTGAAAATGAGCTTACTTTTATTCTGCGGCGGCTTGGACCACAGAAGAGACCATTGTGTTGCAGGAAATGCCTATTTTTGTAATGTGGCAACCAGTCATGTGGATGTACAGGTGTTTTCTCTCACTCTCTAGCCTTTTTGTAGGCAAAATCTGCCAACTTTATTGCATTTGGTGTGGGTAGTGTGGTGTGTATGTGTTTTGGAGCAATTATAATTAAATAAAAAGTATAAATATTTAATATTCATCTAAATCTAATAATACAAATAATAATAAGTCGCCTATCATGGGCACATCTGATTTTACTCATTGAGAACATTTTTATTCATAATTTTATTGGAGCCTTACAATAGCTGGACAGTTACTTCAAGCCATGCATTTTAATTTGAATAGAGACAGTTGTTATGCTGGTGTTGTTACAGAACCGGAGATGTAGAGAACTTGTGTCTGTTCTGCAATTGAAAACTGTTCTTGACCCTTACAAAAATGATCGTGATTTTTGCGGTTTTCAAGCCATGTACAAACATTGGCTTTATGTGGGAAGATTTGCCCACTTTGTCACTTTGCTATTTCAGTCAAAAAGTCAAAAAATGCTAGAAAGTACTGAATGTAATTATTATTTCCAATAATCAGAGTACATGCAATTTTCATTATTCTGATTAATCACCAAGAATTTATTTTTATGCCACCATAATTCACAAATCCCAATGCACATCACAAATGATGAACTTGACGTACAGTGTTACTGGTCACTGTTTTAGTCTGCTTACTCTCATCCATGTAAGTCACAAGCATGCACACTTCACATGTCTGTTTATTACAATTAAAATCAGCATTCGCTAAGATCATGGTTGCTATGATTATGAGCTTAATCGCATCAGATTTGATCAACAAACTGTCTCAAAAAATACTCAAAATTTAGTCAAATACTAAAATATAAAGTTGTCTAAATATTGTTATAAGTCGCATTATGAGGGTGTATGTTAGCACGTATGTAAACATAGTCTTTGTCTAAGGCCTTCTGTGAATCGTGTGGCTCTCTGTTCAAATTGATCTCATGAGTCTTCAAGTGTATTTTCACCAGCGGTGTTCCGATTTTCAACTCTCACATCATAGAATTGGCTCCAATTCAATAGAATTGGCTCCAATTGCTCCACTTCATTTCAATACAGGGTTTGGAATAAGAATACAAGATTGCCATCATTATTGCACACTTAATGTAGGTATGCTATCTTTGACACACAAGTGTGTAATATTGACGGGCCAAATTAGTCCAGTTTAAAGATGACGTAACTTTGAAATGATAAGTATATTTTTTTTGTCAAGTTTCCTTTTTGTTCCCAATACTTCATTTTATGGAGGGAAAAGCTATGAGAAAAAGCCTTTGTCGAATATAAATTATTGTAAAAAATGACTCAATTGAGAATTCGATTTATGTGCTAGAGTCGACTCTGACACTTTAGGGCTAATAATGTTGAGGAATCGTCTCTTTTGGAGTAAAGTGTGCTTCTACCACATTTACATTTAATTATGTTTTCATACACAGTGAAATGTACAATATTGACAGGCCTAAACCATAAATTATTTACGTATGAACAACTTTTAGACGTACAAAAGGGTTTGGGGGTAGGCTACAATGTACCTAAAGTGGTAAAAGGGGAATTATACAAATATCTTAATAAAATAAAAGATTCATAAAGATTTTGTATTTCTTTTTCTGTAAATACGTACAATAATGTTTACATTTAAATGTTGTCAGTATGTCCATATTGTCAATTTCAGCATTGATTCAAACAAAAATGTAAGTTTTGCACCAACACGTTACGATATTGATACCTACGCATTAACAATAAGGCCAGGCTTTGTCTGTGTGTGCAGGAAAGATAGAGGGAATGTTCTCTGTTGGTCGTTCTATCTCAGTGCAGATGCTTCCTGTTGCCCTGAAAATGGAACAGTTTGACAGCTTAACAAAAGGTGGAAGTCACTGTTTATGTATGTATTTCACAGAGAATAAATGAAATAACGATATGCATTTCATGTGTTAACATTACTTGTTTTTTCACAGTATTGCTTAAAGGAGAACTCCGACGCAAAATGAACCTTTGGTCTAATAAAACATTGGTACCTAGCCAACCGTTCTCTGAGATTTGTTTTCATGATAATTGAATGTAAAGAGTTGTATCTCTAAAAACTGTTTAGCGTATTATGCTAGTACTGGGGGCATTTACTAAGTAAAAATAAATCGCTAGTTTATATCACAAACAAGGCTCAAAATAGCCCCACACTAACACAGTAACATAATGAGGTTCCCTAAATGCAAAACGAAGCATTGAGAACTTTGTAAGTGTACAGACCGTTTAATAAGAAGAGACTTAAAGACAGTTCATTTCGTGTATACAGGCAGGAGCCATTTTAGAAAGCAGACTCAGATAGTCGATCCCCGAACACCGTTCATACAGTTCAGAGGTGCGTTCCATTCGAGAGGGTCCCTACGCAGTGTTCACTGCTCCCTACTCCCTGAACACGGTATATCAGTTAAAGTGGACTTCACTGACTTCCTGTGAAATGATGTATCGATGTTCCCTTTTTCCCTATGCCGTTTGCAGTGCCTTTTGAACTTAACATGTTCGTTCCCTTCGAATTGGAATCACACTTAAGATGGCAAAATACCCTGTGAAGTCCACTTCGCAGTCCACTTACGGTTGAATGGAACGCACCTCAGGAGTTCGCTGAACTTCATACAGTTCAGCTCACTCATCACGACATTCGTGGTTTGACTTGTCGTGACTGTTTTCTAAGATGGCTTCTGTCTGTATACACAAAGTGAACTATCTTTATAAAGTATCTTCTTATTAAACGGTCTGTACACTTACAAAGTTCTCAATGCTTTGTTTTGCATGTACGGACCCTCATTATGTTACTGTGTTAGTGTGGGGCTATTTTGAGCCTTGTTAGTGGTATAAACTAGCGATTTATTTTACTTAGTAAATGCCCCCAGTACTAGCATTACACGCTAACCAGTTTTTAGAGATAAAACTCTTTACATTCTATTATCATGAAAATAAATCTTGAAGAATGGTTGACTAGGTAATGATGTTTTATTCAGACCAAAGGTTCATTTTGCGCCAGAGTTACTCCTTTAATTTTACACTGCAGATTGTTTTTATTGCACACAGTTATGCTGCAAAAGCTTTGGCAGTTAAAGTTTTGTTACATTTTTAAGTAAAATTTTAAAGAACCAATTATGCTAAAACCGTATCTGCGCTTGTTGTATTCTGTCTTCCAGTTTGTATTTCCACAAAATGAAGGTAAGATCTTACAGGTTTATGAACGAACCACTTGTTTTAAAATCTTTCCGGTCTACTGACATGTAGTGCTTAAAATATTACAATATTCATGATGACTTTCCTTAACTCTACAATAGGTAAATCCTCTTTGACAGTGAAGCATGATGGCATACAACTTTTGTGTTTAACTATTATTTATTTATTAATTATTTACTAAATCCATAAAATGATGAAATGATGACATGATGGGAAACCCTAAAAGGTTCATTTTTTTTACTTTACCTACATGTTTCTCATTGCACATAGCTATGCTACAAAAGTCAAGACAGAACAAAAGTGCAATTTTTCAGTGAGTCATGCCAATAAACCACACTAAACCTGAAACTAAGAGAGAACAGGGGGGGGGGGGGTATCAAACATGCTTGCCTCTGCACTGTGGTTACTGTAAAATTTTGGTGAACTGAATAAGCTGACAGGAAGACTTGTTTTTCTCTCTGCTATTTTCTACCCATCTTTCAGCAGCAATACAATGCAGCACTATCAAATCAGTTATGCAAAATAACAGAACTCTCTCTCTCTCTCTTCACAAACCCCACAATGGGAAACTCTCTGTATGTGTGTGTGGTGTCCTGGTAAACCTTATGTTATGGGTCCCAAATTTCCAGCAAAAAGTAATACCAGAAATGTTTACCTTGATCTTCTTTTTTTGGCCCCCATGAGGGAAACAGCTTATAAATAATACTACATTATGTTGTTGTTTTATGTAAGAATGCAGAAAGTTTTCTGTGAGCCTTGTGTTTAGGATTAGGGTAAAGAATATACAGTTTGTACATAATTATGTCTATTAAAAGTCCGCATAAAATATGGAAACCCAACATCAATGTCAGTAAATAACTGTTCACGCACATCTCTCTCTCATTCTTGTCGCAGTAGAAATTAGGTACAAACAACCCTAAAACATTCACACAGTACACTCTTTTAAACACATGTACTTCCTGTTTATCCAACTTGACAGTAGAATGGGTCATGCTGTGCTTCCTGTGTTTTTACTAAGTCATGCCACAGAGGCCCAGGCTAACTACAAGGGCCAGACTGTATACAGCCCTAAATGGTCAAGATTAGACATGCAGAGAGAAATATTTGCATGTCACTGTGTCTGTGAGTATTTCATGAATAGCACACACTGTTGTAAACTTTCTTTAGAAACTTGCAGACTGGTATTGCTAATCAGTTATTTGCTAATACGGCGGGATGTCTGTGTGCATGTTGCATGGATGCAAACGTGTGTGAGAGTTTGCATACTGCATCTTAATGTAGACCTCAACACTTCCTGAGATACAGTTTGCCAACAGGTGATCCCCATAAACTATCAAGAACAGAACACAAAAGTTTATGCACAACTCAAAGCAGTCATGTTTTACTAATGAGGTTAACATAGGTTAAAAACTAGAAATCCAACTGGAACAATTTTTTATTTGCAAATAGCAGGCAATTGGTGAGGTTCGAGTTTCAATAGAAATGACATTAAAGTACACATAAATTAATTTAGGATATTATGTACATTCTACATTCAAAGGTACACTTTACCTAAATTTCAAAGAAAATAGAATTATGAAACTACAATAAAGATGTGCTAAAGCTTAAAAACACTCAAGTTTAGATTTCAAGTTTAGGGGGGTTAATTACTTTTTTGATTTTAAATAGTGTGTAATGTTGCTGTTGGTGCATGAACAGTATCTGCAAAGTTGCAGCGCTGAAAGTTCAGTGTAAGCGGAGATATCGTCTTTTAAAAATCAGGAAGTTTAATGCCTACAAAAACGACTCGATTGGGACTACAGCAGGGTTTTAGACGTCACTAACCCATACATTTACATCAACCCTTCTTCCGGAATATGCAGAAAAGGGCATGCGCATATTTCTATAGCTCGTAAGATGTGTTGTGTTTATCCAGCTGTCAGGTTTTCTGTGTTTGAAGCTTCCCACGGACGCAGTACTTCGTCAACAATGGATACAATTTATGTTTGATTATGATCCTGAAAATGACGATCGTAATTAACTCTCTGTGCTGTGCATTTTAGGAAGACAGTTTCCAGATTCTCCACGAATTCAACACCGGATTCAACAAGAAACTGTTACTAAAACATGAAGCAGTTCCAGCTTTGAACCCTGAGGCAGCAGTTGTTGGGCCACAACCTGTAATTAGGCTAAGACTTAATCATTTAAAATGTATTTGCATGTATAATTCCAGACATAGCCATGTGTTTTATTTTTTTCAAATGCCAGCGCTGGCTTTATAGCCACTAGGCTACGAGTTATGCTATTTTTGTGTCTACGACAAACGCGTACAAACATTATGGAACTGAATTTTGTAGAAGTACTAATGTTTTAAATGTATTTTTCATGTATTTATGCTTTATGCCGTTATTTTCGATTTGATGAAGAATGTAAACTAATGCCAATGCTGTTTGAGTTTAACATTAGTAGCCAGTCAGTTGCTGTTGTTGCCAGTCAGACGCTATTGTGTAAAACAAACTTTATTTTAATATAAAGTTAAAAAATTTAGCAAATTATCATTTAGAAACGTTTATTAAGAGCCGTGTGTAGTGAGGTTCTGTTTGACTCTCTTCATTCGCTGCTTTCTTGGTCTGATTCTGCCTCAAACTGATACTGCAGCGCATACGTTTCGCCCGTAAAGGTAATGGGCGTTAACCTTCCGGACAACCTGAGCGACAGTTTAGCCAATCACAACACACCGGCCCAAACTCAACCAATCTGAGCCCACTACCTGTTTCTGAGGGAGTGGTTTCATAGAATCAAGAAGTCAACCAGTCGTTCAGAGGACAGAGGAGAGCGCGGCTTACAATAAAGTTTATGAAAAATAAGACTAAAAAAGAAAAAACACGAATACATGTTATATTAAACCCCATAAACACAATCATGCAAAGAAAAAAGCAGTAACCCCCCCCCCCCTTTAAAGGGGTCATGAACTGACTTTTTAAATTTTATTAAATTGTTGTCTGAGGTCAACTTATGAGGTTCTCTTGGTTTTTGCATTGAAAAGCATCAAAATGAATAAGTAATAGGCTATTTTGGACCCTAGTTTTGAGCCTAGCTGAAAAAACGCTCAGTTTTTATTGGCGTCTCGCACTGAAGACTTGGAAAAAACCGCCCACTGCTGTGAGTGGATACAATTTTTGTATATTATAACGAGTTTCAACTCACTTGTCGATGCACTTGGGGGAAACTGTTTTGAAAACGTGTCGTAAAATGGCAACCGGAATGATTCGCCCATACATGTTTGACCCAGAGTCCGTGTTGCACAATTCCTGTCAGATCCAATAGAGTGCCGAAGTTACGACGTCACTCTGTAGGCCAAAACCCGGAAGTGAGCTAGCATTTTAGCATTACGGTTCCCTCGCTCTAAAGCCTATGGGATTTTTGAATGGGTTTTTGCTAAATCGCCTGAAATAAGGTCTGTGGTGAACAGAGCCTCTAAATATTTTCACGTTTTGATCTATGACATAGAACACACAGTTATAACCTGCTTGTGGTTTTTTTTAAACTTTATTGTGTCTGATTGTGTTTTTTAAAATCTTTATATAGGCTTAAAAATGTATAAATTTTGGATTAACTTGTAAAGATTATCTTGCTAGACAAAACATGTAAGGGTCACTACCCTTTGTTAAACACAGATCTTGTTTTTTGCGATTTTCCAAAAGTCTATGGGGAAAATGCATTGCTTTTGAACCGAGGGAACCCATGCGCCGCTAGCTTCCGAGTTGTCCTACAAAGTGACGTCATCACTTCGGCACTCTATATAGACGGCACAGCACCGTAATTGGTCTGGAAATCCAGTCTTCTTTACAAAAACAATCCTCAGTGAAATGAAGCGAACAGATGACGATGTTTTACCTCATCAGCTGGAACGTCATTAAAAATAAAGTTTATCCATACAGTCCTTATGCAGCGACTGTTTTCCACAACCAGGCGCTGCACAATATTTTGTATTGCTCAGTATCTCGATCCGGTTTGTCATCATCAGGTAGGCCTATATTATTTAGCTATGCGTGTAATGCACAAATTGGTGGGTGGGGCTAGAACCGGCGGTGTTGAAGTAGGCGTTGATCTTCTTCTGCGGGGTGGTGTTTATTCTCTTTGACGTCATAGTTCCCCACTTTGAAAAAGGAGTCGTTTGCTGAGGCTAGTGTCATTAAAACCTTTTATTGGACTAACAAGGACATTTTCAGTTCTGAAACTAACAGGATATTCTTATAATATGATGACCTCTTAGATGTCAAAAGCTCAAGGAAAATTTGATTTCTCAGTTCATCACCCCTTTAATATATTACATTTTAATTTAAATGCAAATAACTCAAAATGATGTGTCCGAAAACATTACATTCAATTTGCTATTAGGTATATTCTTTTAAAATACATGAATCCAAATATATAGAAAAATAACAAAGTTCAGTGTATGTGTGTATTGTGAGAATCTGCCATTCTCACAATACACACACACCAGTGAATGTGAAAGAACCATGACAGAAGAGGATGAGTTTTTCATCAAACAGTTTGTGAACACACCCACAATCTTGCCTTAATTAAATGAGTATAGCAATTGACCAGCACTGCTTTGAACCAATAAAGAGGCACTGATAGACTGAATATTCAGACAACTTTCTCCTGTAAAACATATCACCAATTTTCATCATTCTTCTCGGTGAGTCATTTCTTGCAAACCTCCTCTCTGCACATCTTCTATCTAAAAAAAGCTCTGCAGCATTCTTTTTTTAAATCTTGAGCTTAATCCAGCTTTCATCTCCAATATGCTGTTATTTTATGTCTGTCTCAGTCTGACAGAGACAAATATGTGCATATTCCACAATAGCCATTTATTATATATTTCGGCTTTCTATCTTAATTCAAGCCCTTGTTTTTCTAATAGGTCTGAATAAATTCCACAACCATTCCTTTTAAGTCTTTATAAGTGAACATTATCCTTTTCAGCTATCTCTTTTTTCTTTGCTTCTCGCTCTCTGGGCTGCGGGATTGATTTTCCCAGGTCAGTAAGTTATTTCTCTGCTCTATTTACAGGCAATAACTCTTCAAACTGCCAGCGAGACTGATTTAGTTTATTATTTTCAACCCACGCTCATTGGAAAAACGTGCCTGTGGCTAAATTTCCGTAAAATTATAAAATTCTGCTTCTTGCACATTTTGCAATTAAAAATGACGGATAGTTCACCCAAACAATTTACCCTCAAGTTGGTCCAAACCTGAATCTCATTCTTCTGCTACATAAAAAGGAAGATATTTTGAAGAATATGGGTAACCAAACTGTTGATTGGCCTCACTGACTTCCACTGTATTTTTTTCTTCCATTCTATGGCCATCAATGGGATAAAACAGCGTACTGCTGGTCATGTATTTCAAATTTATTTTTTCCCCTGAGCGAAGAACGAAAAGAACTTTACTACAAGTATATCGGGCCTTTAGTTTACAAATCATGCACTGTTAAAATTCTGAGATCATAATAACATAGTGCACTAGTGTTTATGTTTTTGATTTTTTAGTTAGAAACTGCAGTGAAATGTATTTTCCGTTTTGAATAAATGTAGGTAGGCTCATTGAAAAAATGCACTGTTAGATTATTCAGTACTAGTCAGGTCTAAATAACGTCTTCCCCAGTGATCCGGCAGTAGTTGATCATGTCATTATAACTGTGAGTGACAAATGTCCTGCCATGGCCTTTCCAACTCTACCCCAAAAACATCCATTACAGTGTGAAAATGCAGGGAAACCGTCTGACCAGTTTGCCTGTAGTCTCAGTCCTTGTGGAAAAGGTCAGCGATGCTTCATTTAATAGTAATGTCAAGAGAAGAAGTAATATATATTTTTAGATAGGCCTATATAAGCTTTTTTGGAAGTGTTTGTCTCAGTCTTCATCATCACTGACAGAGAACACATTGTATAGTAATGCTTAAAGTTAGTTCTCCCCAAAATTAAAATCCCCCCCCCCCAAAAAAAATTTTTTTTTTATATATATATATCTTTTACTCACCTTCATATCATTCCAAACCTGTGTGCATTTGTTTCTTCCACAGCAATAAAAATATATTTGGACCCCACTGACTGATAGCATGAAAAATGTTCCATTAGAAAGAAATGCAGAGAGGTTTGAAACAACATCGGGGTTAGTAAATGAGAGGGTAAACCATTCCTTTAAGATCAAAACGGCTTAGAGAAGCTTTCTTAAACAATTTATCAGCTTTGCACCACACGGTGTATCAAGAAGAGCTTACGGAAAATGCAAAATAGACAAACAGAACTGTCAGTATATAACTAAAAAATAACCGCAAGGCGTGAAATAAGCTTGTCTCTCTCTGATGTAAACGCGCCTCCGTCAGACTCTGTGCTTATACGCCTTGTTTTGCATAATGCGTAATAACAGAAATGAGTTCAAACCCCCCAAACAACGCAGTGCGCTGCGCGCGCGCACCGACATCCAATCAAACTAACAGTGCCCACTCACCTTGATGATCGGCTGATTCAGAACTGGTTTAGCACATCTGTCCACATCAGTCTTTTTGAAAGTTTGGAGATCCGTTAAGTAAATAATAATATATTTAAATATTTTTACGCTCTGATGAACACAAACAGCATCATATGCGCACTGATCTTCTTCGCTCTTGTGCCACAAGTGTCTTCCTGTTCGATTTCAAAAGGTTGGGGATTTACAAGGAGCGCGCACATGAACGCGGAGAGAGAAGGTCTGACTGGGTATGTGTGCCGCGCGTGTGTGAAGCAATCTCACACTGATTGCTGAAGGCATGTAAAGGCGGTCCATTAGTCGCACTAGAGGCGAGATCGACGAGCACTGCATTAAGGCGGCGTCCCACTAGTAGGCATCTATTTTGCTAGGGGTGTCTCACCTGTTGACTGTTTTTGATGAAATCTCGCCATCTCCTGTCAGATGTCTGTCACACACACCGATTAAGAACGACAGAGGGGAGATGCATACATTTTCTCCATAGCGAACACAAATATTTTCCAAGAACGTTCCTTAAGTTATAAAATTGTTATATCTGAATTTGTTCTGAACGTTTACATTTTTTAAATCTTTATTTATAAAGAAAAAAATGGTTTTGTCTAAAATGCGAACGTTAAGGAAACATTTAATGTCATCCTTTTGCAAACATAATGGGATCGTTACAGTACTTTTAAATGTGCTCTTAACATTCTGAAACAATTGTAGCAACAATTGTTTTATTTTTTTATTTTTTTACTGTTTGACCTAACAGAAAGCCACATGATGAACCTTACATTTGCATTTTATGCATTTGACAGATACTTTTATCCAAAGGTACTTGTTACATTGCATTGTTAAGGTACACGTTTACATTCTTATCAGTTCTTGCAAGCGCCAATGCTCTACTGTTTGAGCTTAGGACAATCAGCATAACACACATATGACACAAAGATTATGCTATAGTCTTAGCAATAAAAATAAGCAAAACTATTAAAATAAAATATATGTAATTTGTCATAGGGACTTCTGGAAATTTTTTTTTTAAATATTTGTCGCTATAAAGTTTACGGTAAGTAGCCCTCAATCAGGTCATAGGGTCTAAACGACCCCAATCGACTTATACTTAATAAAAAAAAGGTTCCCTTCATCTCAGTGGAATAAGATTTTGTGACTTTTCATACATTATCTATCTATACACACACACACACACACACACACACAACACCTGGGCTTGATTCAGCTGTTCTGATGGTATACACACACACACACACACACACACACACACACACATATATTACACTTATGGTCTTTGGGGTCAATATGACCCCACATTGAATTGAATGGGAAATGTGAAAAAAAAAACAAAAAAACTAAATATATTTTCTGCATGTGTCAAAAAAAAAAATCCGGCACAAATCAGAAAACTTTTACACAGAAATGAAGGCCTAGTACTAGAGCATAAATGCAATGTATCATAAAAAAATATATTTCATATGCAAGCTAATGGTGTAGTTGAGAAATTGTGTGGTATATGGATACAAAAGTACTTTATATCTCCAAATACACAGCATTAATGAATAGATGAGGAGTAAAATTATATATCTGGAACCTCTGGAAGGGCACTATAGGAAAGTAAGGCATCGAGAACATCAACTCTATTGGAGTTAAGCTTCTCAGTAATTTTGCTCAGTATGACCTTGTCATCACTAGCACTCTCTTTTGCCAGAAAAACAAGTTGAAGGCATCTTAGAGACACCCTCACTCCAAACAGTAGCATCTCATTGAGTATGTCATTATATGAGCCAGGGACCACCATGATGTGAACATCACAAGGGCCATGGTCAATGCTGATGACTGCTGGGCAGATCATATCCTCATATGCTCCACAATGTCAATCAAACTAAAGAGGAAAGAGGAGAGCTCAAAGAGAAACAAATCTGACCAAGACTGAACCTTGATAACCTGGATGAAACTACCATCCAGGCCAGGCACTTCAGGCCTCTCTTAGGGAAAGCCTCCTACAGAGAACACCCTGATGACATTGAAGGACACTGGAATCGGTTTAAGTCTACCATTCTTTGCTACCTGCAAAACCATTCTTTGGTACAAGTCCAGAAAACACCCAGGACTGGTTTGATGAAAAAGACACAGAGATAGAACAACTCATCTCAAAGAAAAGGAGAGCATTTTGTGCCTGGCAAGGCCAAAAGGTTGGCTCATTCCAGAGCCAAGGTAGATGTCCAGAGACTGGTAAGAGGGTTAAAGAACTCTTGGTGGAGAAGGTATGATCTGGAAATCCAGAGACTGGCAGACTTTGGTGATATCAGAGGCTTTTTCAATGCTACTATGGTCCAAGTTACCGCGGTAACCCCAATATGCACATAGGATGAAAGGAGCTGCTGAAGGACAATGAGTCCATTAATGCCCGATGGAAGGAGCACTTCCAAGAACAACTCAACAGTGACGGCACAAAGGAAATAGACATTATCAAAACCATCCCCCAAAGTCCCATCCGAGAAGACATGGGGGAACCTCCAACTAAAACAGAGGTGCAAGCATTTCACCCATGGGAACATTAATCTTTATTGAAAGTGGGCCATATATGTAGTATGTAAAATACATAGCGCCTGTTAACTTAGCTTCCAAACAAGATGGAGGATATTGTTTTTAGTTTTAGAAAGTGTAATAGGTCTGTACGCGTGAGTGGGTCCCACCCCTGGGAAAATGAGGAACGAGTGCTTGTAGTCTCAGCCCCTCTACCAAGATATGGAACGTCATGCTTAGAATGATGAAAAATTACATTTTTTACATCATTATAAGCAGGAACTGCAACACTGAAATTCTCATTTCTCCCGTCTCAGGGAAAAATAAGAGAAATAATGCATGACCATTCAAAGGACTTCCAAAGATGGATGCATTGATAATGCAAATGGGTGAAGTGTCCCTTTAAAGGAAGGTGGATCAGAGCTCCTATGTCACATTCATGCCCTACTCCTCAAAGTCTGGGAAAAAATAAGTACTTCCCTCAGGGCACAGGGATGCGGAGTGACCATATTCAAGAAGGGAGACAAAGCTGAATGTAAAAATTACAGGGGCATGTCGCTCCCGTTGACAACAGGCAAAGTCCTTGCTTGTGTCCTTGCAAACCGACTGCTACCACTGCCTGAGGGAGATACTCCTAGAATCACAGTTTGGCTTTCACCCATCCGTGGTGGATTGCCAGGCCTTGTGGAGCATTCTTTCAAGGTATTGCTGTCATGACAAGTATATCAGAATACTAAGGCATCTACATGATGGCATGTCAGTCACAGTCCTCAGCAACGGTGGCTCTGAGTCTGAGCCTTTCATAATGGAAACAGGTCAAACAGGTATGCATCATCGCACTCACCCTGTTTGCAATCTTCATTGCAGCCATACTCCACCTCATTGTCGAAGAGCTGCCACAGGGGATTCCAATCATGTATAGAACCGATGGAAGACTCTTCAACCTTAACAGGTTCAAGGCCAAGAGCAAAGTCAACTACACCACCATAACAGAGCTTCAGTACGTGGATGATAAGCGTCATTGCAGCACACTCCGAAGAAGACCTCCGGAACATTCTGAATGCCTTTAATTCCTGGGCCTAAAATTAAACATCAAGAAAACCCAAGTCCTGTATCAATTTCAACCCAACCAGCCAGCTACCTAGCCCACCATAAAAGTGTGCAACACCACTCTTGAAAACATGGACTACTTTTACCTTGGCAGCCTCCAAGGCAGATGTCCAGAGACTAGTGAGAGAGTTAAAGAACTCTTGGTGGAGAGGGTAGGCTCTGGAAACCTAGAGACTGGCAGACTTTCGTGATATCAGAGGCTTTTTCAATACTACCATGGTCCAAGTTACCACGGTAACCCCAATGCGCACAAATGATGGAAGGAGCTGCTGAAGGACAATGAATCCATTAATGCCCGATGGAAGGAGCACTTCCAAGAACACCTCAACAGTGATAGGAAAGGAAATAGACATTATCAAATCCATCCCCCAAAGTCCCATCAGAGAAGACATGGGGGAACCTCCAACTAAAACAGAGGTGCAAGCATTTCACCCATGCGAACATTAATCTTTCATTGCAGTCATTGCAGCACACTCCGAAGAAGACCTCCGGGACATCCTGAATGCCTTTAATTCCTGGGCCTAAAATTAAACATCAAGAAAACCCAAGTCCTGTATCAATTTCAACCCAACCAGCAAGCTACCTAGCCCACCATAAAAGTGTGCAACACCACTCTTGAAAACATGGACTACTTTTACCTTGGCAGCCTTCTTTCCTCAAAAGCTGACATAGACTGAAGTTAACCATCGCCTGAGTTGTGCCAGTGGAGCCTACCCCAGACTTAGGAAAAGAGTCTTTGAAGTCTGAGACCTAACAGCCCAAACCAAATTCTTGGTCTACAGAGCCATTATCCTCCCCACCCTGCTATATGGAGCTGAGTCATGGACCACCTACAGCAGGCACCTGAGAGCCCTGGAACAATACCATCAAAGATGCTTACAAAAGATTCTGAGGATCAGCTGGGAGGACAGATGCACCAACAGTAGCATCTTGGAGGAAGCCAATATGATCAGCATTACCACTACAATAATGCAGCACCAACTTTAATGGACAGGCCATGTCATCTGCATGCCCAATACACATCTCCCCAAACAGATCCTGTACTCCCTGCTGAAGGAAGGTACTTGAGAAACTGGTGGGCAAAAGAAACGTCACAAGGACAGTGCCAAGGCCATTCTGAAGAAATTCCACATCACATCAAGCAACTGGGAACACATTGCACTGGACAGGAGTTCCTGGAAGAAATCCATGCAGGAAGGTGCAGCACGCCATGAAGCAGAACTCCGCCGTGCCGCATGACAAAGTGACAGCTTCACAAGGAGAAAGGCAAAAAGGCTCAACCACCAACAACAATCACCACTTTTTCCAGCCCACACTGCACCAAAGTGTGTGGATCATGGATTGGCCTATACAGCCATCTGAAGACCTAAAAGTAGACGACCCAACAGAAAGGACAGTCATACTCAACTTTTAGTGACCGCCAATGATGATAAATGGCCTTATTTAGAGCTGTACTACTCTTCTAATGCCTTGATGACATTCACAGAAGTCAGCTATAGACATCACAGGTTCTATTGAAATTTCAAACCAGATTTTTCAAACCTTCTCGAATCACTATGTGAACTTACTCCTAACAATAATAATAATACATTGAGATTTAAAAGGTTTTGCTTTGCTGTACTTGATAAAAAAAGGTATTTTATATCTTGACTGCTCATGAGATTATCCAAGTTGTTAAAGGGCACCTATTATGGAAAATTCACTTTTATATGGTGTTTGAACATAAATGTGTGTTGGCAGTGTGTGAGCAAAACCACCCTAAAACGAAAACGATAAAAAGTACACCCAGTGGTTTTTTTACAATATCGAAAAAATCATATGCACTGTCTCAGAACGAGCTGTTCTAAAATTCAGCTCTATGTGACATAGAATTGAGAAAGGGGTTTGATTGACAGTGTGGTTGTGGCCTGAGTCCCCGCCTCGGTGATCTGTAAACACCATACATTGTTGTTCAACGACAGCCGGTAATGTCTCTTGGAAACATAAATGTTCTGTCGTGGACTCATGGGTTAATCCTGTTGTTGTGGCTTAAAAATTAATCCTCAGAGTGTAGATCAGTTGTCTACTGTTTGCGATCCACCGTCACCTCCAGTAACAGTAAGTGTATTTTATGTATTTTTGAGCAAATAGTAATTTCAGTCTGTCAGACAATTCAACAACAAATGCGTCTAAAGTTGTTTTGTCGTCAGCATGTCTGTGTATATAATTTAAACCTTGTTTGTATAGTGTGTAACCAAACGTTTATGAATATATATATTTAAAGATATTGTATTAAAAACTGCATTTATGTTCTTGTTCTGTAAGTTAGCCATCTCCTCACATTATTTGCCACAGAAGCATCTGTATGACAAGTAAACATGACGCCACAGGTCCCTCGCATAAATGTAATTTCGCTTGTAGCAAACTTTATCACAGAATGTGTATGTAGTTTCAAAAAAGTGCGCCAGCTTTAGTATTTGTGTGTGTCTGTGTGTGTTGCACATCCATACTTGCAAAAAGACGCGATTACGACTCAATAAGTACATAAATGTATCAAATAACTATACCGAGATGTACTGGTCCATTCTCATTTGTGTTTATTCTGCCAAAGTTCTTCGTACTATTTATATATTCCGATTCAAATGTATGCTGAATGACAGACAAAACAGTGCGTCTCTCAGCTCTCCCGTTCTGCTTACCAAACAGCCATAGGTATCAAGTTACGCCCTCATCCAAAGGCAGGGCGGGGATATGCAGTTCATTTGCATTTAAGGTGGTACACCCAAAACAGCTCATTTTTTAACAGGCCCCAAAATGAAATTTTCAAATGGTTATAATAAATTAACTATGGGGTATTTTGAGCTGAAACTTCACAAATACATTCTGGGGACACCCAAGACCAATATTACATCTTGTAAAAAGGGGCATAATAGGTGCCCTTTAATTCATGACATAACCACTCTCCGATAATACTGTTTCCGGGTCCAAAATGCTCTACCTACTTACTGCTTTCGCCCGAGTTTTAGTATGCCGCAGTGCTGTGTGTCCAAGTGTTGTGGATCGGAGTTAAAAAAATACAAGTGACATTCAACTGTCATTCTACCTTCCCTGTGACGAGAAAAGATAAGAGAAAATGGCTGCAGTTGATAAGGTAAGTCACCAGATCTTAAACGAATGAAGAAACTTTGGCATCAGTGGGTGCTATCCCTTAATCCCTAACACCCACTGGTGCTGAAGCGAAACCAGCCCTTTAAGAAAATGGCTTATGTACTTTATGGGTTTTATGTGTTGTTTGTTGTATAAACCACAGCCTAGTTAAGATGAAACAAAGCAAGCTAGCTAAGGCTAACTAGCTAATGTCAGATTTGCCAACAGTCTATGTAGTATATAGTGCAGTGAACTTATACTAATGTTAAATAGTGCCCGATTGGAGGCAGAGGGATTGAAAAGAGCAGTGCGTGTTATGAGGTTTGTTGTTGTAGGCTGTTGCCGATGCTGCTCATATTATAAGAGATAAACAATCTACTCAGTGTCATTCTACCTCTCACCATAAAGCACTTTCAAAAGGGTAACAAAAACAAGAACACTACAGTCTATGAGAAACGCTGAAGCCTGAAGATGTGTGTACATAGCAAGAAAAACATTCAGACCAGTCATAGTATGATAATACTACCACAACGTTTGTCATTTGTCTGAGTATAAGATCAGACTGTAGAGCAACTGTAGAGAGTGCAGTTGGCAGTTTCCCAATGGAAAAGTTGCTGGGCCATTGCAAGATTAGCTTGGAATGAGGGAGGACTTCCAGAGCACCTCAACCATATTCCTGAAACAAAAGAAACAAATGGTCCTAGCAATGGTAAGGATGAGGGACGTATGCTGACATGGTAACTGTAACATAAACCTATGTACTTCAAAAAAGTCTTGTGGCACTTGAGGTGGAGAATGAGATGCTGAGGAAAGACAATAAAAAAATTGAAAAACAATTGGAGAAACAGAAGCAAATTTTTACTTTCAGTCATAGTCCTGACATAGTTTAATATTTTACTGAATTGCCTGATGTTGTCACTGTCCTGTTTTGGAAGCACTTCTTTCTAAATTTGAGCTACAATATAATTGTGATTGGATTGTCCAAATTATGCCCTTAGTTGATCAATTGCTCCTGACCATAATGAAGCTTAGACTAAATTGCGGCCACGTAGACCTTCCAACAAGGTTTAGATTGTAGCACAGCCACAGTAATCAACATCTTCACCACCATCATTAGTGCCCTGTATGAGATTTAGTTTGTCGTTTGCTTGAGAACAACATCCCTCCACAGCCAAGAACAAACATCGCTGCCAGACTGCTTCAAGCCCTTCCCTAAATGTAGGATCGTGTCGACTGCACAGAGGTTGCCGTCTCCAACACCGGAGAGGCTTGATGCACAGTGCCATTTGTACAGCCAGTACAAAGGGCGAAACCACACTTAAGGCTTTAATTGGTGTTACGCCTCTGGAGTTATTACCTTTTCCAATGACCTGTATGGGGGGAGTGCCTCAGACAAGGCAATAACAGCTGCCTGTGGACTTCTTCAACATTTACATCTTGGCAATATGGTTATGGCAGACAAGGGCTTCACAATTTGGGACATTTGCCAGAAGGAGTTTCCCTGAACATCCCGTCTTTCCTCGGTCAATGGACAATTTACAGATTAATTTAAAAAGCTAGGATACATGTAGAGTGTTCTATTCAACGACTGAAATTGTTTCACATTTTGGACCACATTCCATACCAGTTCATACAAAATATAAACAAGATACTTAAAGTGTGTGTGTGTCTTAAAAATTTACGGACACCCATTCTCCATGAAATTGGATAAGTAAACTGTATTGTATATATATATGAATTTTAGGTGTAAATTAACGTATGTATAGATATATATACAACATGTATTTATAGTTTTATTTTAATTATATCATTATTTTAAAGGGTTAAGTTCACCCAAAAAATGAAAATGAAGTCATTAATTACTCACCCATGCTGTACAGTACCCCGTAAGACTCCGTTCATTTCGGAACACAATATAAGATATTTTTGATTAAATCTGAGAGCTGGAATTCACTCCTCATAGACTGCCTGAGGGACTGGCTCTTGACGGCCCATAAAGCTAATTAGAAGAAATGTTGAATATGTCCATGTGCCTACAGTGGTCACCATGATTATAAGTCTATCGAGCGGACCACTTTGCTGTCAAAAATATAACATAAAGTCACTACTTATTCCACCATTCCATTACTTACCTTACAGGGCGCATGCGCGAGAACTGAGGTGGCGACGTTAATTTCTTTCTCGACTACCTTCTGTTACCGGCTTGCTCACAGCTTAGGAGTATGCACGCCATCACCTGTCGTATCAGATGATGAATCCCCATATATAAGGTGCTCTCGGGAAACGATATCATAAGCACACTGTTGTTTTTTGAGAAAGATTAAAGGTCTTTGAGTGCACCTTATGATGCGGAAGATACAGTAATTGAAAAGCCGTATGTACAGGGCACGCCTGCCTCTTGCTTGTAAACACGAAAGTCTCGCCGCTTCCAGGCTATTATCAGCACATTCAATCTTATACGACAGGTCCATGGCGGTGCATGTTTCCTAAGCTGTGAGTATGACCGGTAACAAGTAAGTAGTCGAAGAAAGAAAGTCGTCATCTCAGTTTCTCGCGCATGCGCCCATAAGAGGAAGTAATGGAATAGTCGAAATAAAGTCATTATTTATGTTTCTTGGGCACAAAAGTAAGTTGCGTCTCGATCACAGACTTATAGAATTGTAGCCACTGTAGGCACATGGAAGTGTATTAAACATTTTACTTTAATGAACTTGATGGGCCATCAAAGAGCCTAGTCCCTTAGGCCGTCTATGAAGGAGCACACATCTAGCTCTCAGATTTAATTCAAGAGAATATCTTTGTGTTAGAAGATGAACAAAGGTCTTAAAGGGTAGCGCTAGCACATGGGGTGGTGATAATTGACTCACGTTCAATTTTAGGGCTAAGGTTCACCCAAATAAAAATCTTTCAGTAATTACTAGACCTCATGTAGCCTTGAGCCAACTGTAGCAATTTCGTTCATCTTCAGAACACAAATGACAGAAACACCTTGCATTAAACATCCGAATTAAAAAGAGAGCTCAATCAAATATTTAATCAAAAAAACATCTTCATTTGCTGTTCTGAAGATGAAGCGAAAGCGTCTACGGGCTTGGACAAGCACGTGAGGTCTGAGTAGTTACTGAAAGTAATTTATTTGGGAGAACCAACCCAAAAATGAAAATTCAAGTAATTAATTACTCCAGGCTTCTTAAGGATACTAGGCTGGCTTGCCCAGAAAGTGATGAAAGACATTGTTAAAATGGTTTTGAGTGAATACAGTGGCTCAATCTTAAGTTTATCAAGTCGTCGAGAATACTCTCTGGGCGCAAACAGCAATACAAAATATATTTCACAGTGATATTGCACAAAAGCTTCAAGTGCTGCATCGCATAAGTTGCACATTATACATAGGGCTGACTGTAGGCTCGAACACTGGGTCATGTGTGTGATGCATGTGACGCAACAACACTAGAAAAGCTTTGCGATGCACCACAAGAAGCCAGAAAAATATATGCTGCATGGAGATAGAGCAGGTATCGTTTTGTTTATGTTATAATGTCAGACTGCTTATCACTCAAGGGATTCTAGTGCACATCGTCAACAGTCGTGAGAGCGGTTTCCTTATACTTATCTTATTATTTACACACACTGTGGACACACAAATCTGTGAATTTGACATCATAGGTTCCCTTTAGAAGAAACCCCTTTAAGAAAGAAAGTGTACCCCTTTAAAGTTCTCATGTCCTCTATCTGCCTGGAGAAAGTAATCTCTATATAGTTTTAAGGTAAGTCATGTCCTCACTAATAAATGAATTGGTAAGATTTGCAACTGTTTAAAGTTTATATCAGGTAAGTTAATGACTGATCTAAATGACTGTATTGAAAGATTATAATATCCTCATGTTATTGTTCCTCCTGTAATGAAGCTAATGTTTTAGGTAAGTTTGTTTGTTCTCTGTAATTTTGCAATTGCAGGGCATGTTTGGACTTATGAAAGGTGTGTGCCTATGCTTGAAGATTTTAGGAATGTTCAGACAATGATGCATCCTGGATTGATGACTGACCTGAAATCAAAATTGACACTTTCTTTGAAACAAGGTTTCAAAAAAATGTTTTTTAGTTCTCCACATCATTCACATGGCAGAAAATAACTATTTTTGCAATAATTTTGGAATTATCTGGTACTGTAGCCTATTCAAATATTAGAAAAAACATTGACTGATTTTACATTCGCTAATAAAGTAATGTTTTCATATTGCAAATTATTCTCAGAGTTGGGTCCTTGGACTCAGTATCTGTCATTTAGATGTGTGGAGGACTCTTTATCATTAATACAATTTTTCAATCCATGAATGAATGAAGGAGGCATTTATATAGCACTTTCATATGTACTTCTGTACACACAAAGCGCTTTACAATCATATCAGGGGATTCTCGCCTTAACCACCACCGCACTTGGATGATGTGACAGCAGCTACAGTACAGCGCTAGTACGCTCACCACACACCAGCTATAGGTGGAGGAGAGCAAATGATAGAGCCAATTCAATGAATGGGAATTATTCAGGAGGTCCTGATTGATGCAGGCCAATGGATGGAATTTGGCCAGGACACCGGAGTTAAAGATTTTTTTATGTCCACAAAGAGTCAGGACCTCGATTTAACATCTTATCTGCGGAGGACTGGATTCATGACTCCTGGTTTTAATATATTCTGGTCTCTCTTCAGACCTGCTGTTTCCAATAGTAGGCCCAGTTCTAAGAAAATGTATAATGGGTAGTGCAGGATTTGAAGCCATACCCTTTAACGTGTATAATGAACATGGGAAGACATTTTCCACAAAACACAGAGAAGTCCAAATTAAACATGATTTAATGACTTGTAAAAATTAAGTACACATTGATGGCCTAGACACTGAAAACAAGTGGTTTGTGTGAGAAAACGAACAGTATTTATTATGGCTTTTTACGTCTACTACAGCGATGTCAAACTGATCTGATGGCATGCGCACTTCGGCTGCGCATGTGCCGGAAGTGGATCGTTGCGCGCCTACGTCACTCTTTGTTTATACAGAAATTTCGGAAGTTAAACCTTCACTAAACATATTTGAGATATACAGGAAATCGCAATGAAAGACGATTTCGGTATATCTAAATGTTTAGTGAAAGGTTTAACTTCCGAAATTTCTGTATAAACAAAGAGTGACGTAGGCGCGCGAACGATCACTTCCGGCACATGCGCAGACCGAAGTGCCCATGCCATCAGATCAGTTTGACATCGCTGTGGTAGCACGAAGGTAAAAACCATAATAAATAGTGATGAAAGTATAAATACTAATGAAAGACGATTTCGGTATATCTAAATATGTTTAGTAAAAGGTAAAACTTTCGAAATCTCTGTGTAAATATTGAGTGACGTACACACAGCGAGCGATCACTTCCGGCAGAACTTTGAACATGATTCAGTTCGGTTCAGTTGGACATTGCACAACTGAGTCATTAAATCATGTTTAATTTTGACTTCTTTGTGCATGCTCTTTGACATGGACCCCCATACCAGCATTATATAACTGACAGACTACAACGGTTGGACAGAAAAATGTCAAAATTGAAAATATTGTGGAAACAAAGACACCTACATCTTGGATGCCCTTGAGGTAAGCTAAAACATATCAAAAATTAATTTCAAAGTGAACTATCCCTTGAATGTGACTTGTAATAAAAGTGTTTAACTATTCAAAACTATTTTGTTAATTGCAAACAGGGATCGAACATGTTTATGACAATCTTTTACTTTCAAGTTACCTCTGAAAAGTTAATTGATTCATTCAATCTGGAGAAGTAATGCAATAAAGCATCTCACCTTTAAAAATACCCCAAACATTTCTCCTAGCATTTTTGTGCACTAAGTCCCTCACAATGTCTGCAATGTCCATCTGATGTACAAGCTGGCTCTCAATACTCAGAATCGGCAAGTTCGGAAAGTCTGTCCTGGCTCGTTGTGCTTCTCGGGTAGATTTTTATTAGTTTCAGTTTAGAAAAAGACCAATCGCCATTATAGTTAAAAAAAAAAAAAAAGCTTCAAAGCAGTAGAGCATGTCTGACACTTGGTAGAATAGATGTAGCCTATGCATCAGAATCAGCAGCTCTACCAGACCTTTAATTGTGCCTATTTTAAATTCTTTTAATTTCGGACCACAGGGCACTTGAAATGAAAGCAGCTGTGATGGAAATTTGGGTGAAATGTCATCGCTGTAGGTCACTGCATAAGTTTCGGCAAAAGCAGGCAGCTCATCATCAGTTGATTGCATGGGTTCACTTGGACGTAAAAAGTAGTGCTGGGCGGTTTGACGAAAATTGATATCACGGTTTTTTTCAAAATCATAACGGTTTTTCGTTTTTTTCGGTTCGGATTAATTTTTTTATGCATAGTAAGGTGTTCAATGCATTTTCTACTGGTTAAGAGAGCAATTACTGCAGTAAATTGACTTAGTATGGTCTATTTTACTGTCATTAGTGAATATTGTAGAATAATTACACACTAGTAATACAGGTTTGCATGGCCCCAGAAATTTATGCTGTTTACAAATAAGAGCCATTTATGATTCTAATGAAGTGAGGAATCAAAATGCAAAGACAACTGCAGTCAAAATACAGAACTTTTATTTTAAACAACACAATTAAAACAACTTGGAATACTTTTGCTAGTTCTAGGAAAAATCCAGGAACATTACGTGCATTCAAATAAATATAAAAGGAAATCTTGTCTTGCATTGCTTTTGAGGTCTATTAAAGAAATTAAAACAAAATTATGCAACTTGCATTAGTTATTCCTTCAAAAGTATTGCTTCGAAACCAGAACAAACATAAAATAAATATAAAGTGCTAACTTACTTGGCACACAGGATTATCCTGTATAATGGAAACAATGTTTGGCTCTGACTTTTCTTTAGCTTTCCCCGTGTTACATGCTGATGTGGAGGGCGCTAAATCCGCGGCTGAATCCGCGGCTGATTTAATACATTCTTGATATTCCAAGACATGTTTGCGGCGCTGGAGCAAATTGCTTGTGTTGCCGGGTCATTCTCCCCAGCGGAGAATTTTAGCCTCCGCTAAGTGCTGTCGCACTTACATAAAATGGTTGTTTGGTCGACGTCGGATTTTTGGAAAACAAAAAACCTCCAAACAACAGACCCGGCTCCTCTTTTTGGCACAAGTTCTTCTTCGGTGTCATCACTGTCATGTTGTACTTATTCTTCAGCATCCATCGTCCATGTAACGTAACAGAGAGCTGCTGTTTGTTTACCCTCGTCGGTGCTTAGTAGTGCAACGGGTAAAGGGTCCGTCTGAAACAGTGTCGCGCACTCTATGGTCGCGCAGCGTAACGGCTCGTTCCGAACGTCGTGTAATTGTTCGTGTAATTAAACCGGTATGGCGGTTTATTCAAAATCAAAATCGTGACGAAAATATAAACCGGTTTTCGGTTTGAACCGGTTTACCGCCCAGCACTAGTAAAAAGCGTAATCGTCTCGCTATTGTATCCAAACCATTCAAATGTTGTTTGAGCTGGGAAACAGCTGTGTATCGATGCAAGCTTGAAAAAACCCTACATTGAACATTTTCTCTGGATCTGTGCTGGTCCTCACTGATTTCATTGAAGTGGCGCTTCACAAGCCATACACGTTTTTGAGTTAAATGACAGCTGATGCCCCAGGATGCAGCAAGGCCGTGTGCTGTTGTTTTGATGTCCTTGAACTGATCTCTTAGCAGTGATAAGGTGTTGCGTTTTTTTTTTCCAGTAAGGTAGCTGCTTGAATAAGATCCATATCTTTCTTCTGCAGAATGTAAAACTACATTGACCCTCAACATTGAATCACAAGCATCATAGCGAATTCAAATATTTCCATTGATTTGATAAATCTAGTCAGCGATTTTGGTCAGTGCCTTTAGGATGTCAACGAAAACGCTGTGCGTGAGAGAGCATTGAGCCACGATGCCCATCACGTTGGACAAAGTCTTTTCAGTGTTGGCTGATTTTTCATCAATTCCTAACATTTGATAGCCTGGCATGCCAGACCTACATCAAGATGTTAGGTCTAGAAACTCTTCATTGACGGGGCTCAATCCGAGGGGCGGGATAAACGGTTGTCTTTCAAATTCTCTCTGCACGCAATTGGATAGCGCTACAGCCAATCAGAGCAACGAAGAAGGTGACATACTCAGCGGAGCAAGTTGATATGTTAAACTTTTACCATATCCAGTCCAGCTGTCAACATTGAACATTGAAAATAAGGGAGATTTCCCGAAATCCACCCCCAAAATAAGGGATTTTTTTTTTTTTTTACACGACCCACAAACTTTAAAAATAAAACACTAATCATTAAAAGTCTTTTAAAAAAAGTAAAGAGTTTATAGGCTAACTAGCCTACATATGTGTGAGAGAGAAAGAGACAGTATGTGTGTGTGTTTGTGTGTGTATGAGAGAGAAAGAGACAGTGTGTCATTAAAACAATAATATCATAGAGAATGTTTAAATACTAATATCAGCTTACGAGGGAAACGGAGCGCGCTTCGGAGTGGTGGAGATGATTCGGGAGAGGTCCGTGCACCGATCAGAGCGCGCGCTGACAGAGTAAAGCCTTTATCCTCGACGACACAGCACGAGCGCGGCAAATATGACAAGTTGATCGTTTCGCCACAGCTTTTTTGTAACAGTGCTCGCGGCGCCGGCCGCATCCGAGGATGAACGACTTAAAACCGAATATGTCCGAGCTGGCTCTGACCGTCGCAACTCTGTCGTCATTTTGTTAAGCCCGCCCGCCGACTCTATACACGATGTGATTGGCCCTTCCAGAGTTGGGGTTTTCCAGCTAAAAAGTCAATGGAGAGTTGCTAGACCTCACTTTGCTGCAAAATAATTTTTGCTGCCGCTAGGGTGCGTCTGTAGATTTCTAGGCTAAACATTTGATGCTTTGTCTTAAGAAAACAGGACCACGTCACAGAACTCCTTGATCGCTGTGATATGCTGACAAATGTATACAGCATCGGGCTCCATGTCTAGGATCCATCTCTGCACCCCAGAATAAATTCCACTCATGATACTCGCACCGTCATATATTTGGCCTGTGGATTTTTTAAGCAACAGACCCTTACTTTGGATGAGATGCAGTTTGATCGGTGATATTCTGGAATCCGAGAAAAATCTCAGTGTTCTATATTCATGCCTGACTGAGTTGATCAACTTTGCTGATATCTGGAGTAGTTTCCATTATGATTTAATAGAAGTTTGCCTCCTTTATCTCAGACACAATTTGGTCATGCACCTTCTGAGATAACAACGCCGTCAATTCATTCTGAATTGACCCTTCGCTAAGCCCCGCCCTCCATAGTTTCTGTTGCTACGCCTGTCAAGCTTTCACACCTGACATGTTTATTACAGTATGTATGCAGACATTCCCAAGGAGATATTTAGTAATTTTTGGCAAACAGGTCAAATATCTGACAGAGCCAGACAAAAGGGACTGCAGTATGCATTCAAGGGATATATCCACAAAATTATTTGCAACCGATTAGAGAATAATTTAATCAAAATTGAAGCTAAAGCCTATAGGTCCCAGCGTAAGCAGCAGCCGCCTCATACGCTGACAATTCAACTGGGAAACAAACTAAGGAACAGCTATGTTTGTGCACAGCAGGGTAAGTGAAATTTGAAAATAATCTAATATTTATAAATCAAACTTATCTTACAGCGTATCCATACGTCTTGTGGAATAAACACAAGACATCAGCCTGACCACTTTGCAATAATAACATTTTCCCTCTTACATTTTTAGCACGGCAGGCTACTGCTCACACGTCGTGGGTCTAATCTAGAGTTCTCAATGGGCCTGAAAATTATTACCCGACCCGGCCCGTGGTTTTAAAGCCCGGACCCGATGTAACCCCGACACATCAACATGAATTATCTGCCCGAACCCAGCCCGCGGCCCGACTCGGACGCGCTCTACAATTTATTGGCGTTGTGACGTCTATTCCGGTGAACACAAAATAAACTTAGATAGATTGACTTACTAGTCCATCAACAAGATCGCCAGGTCAGCATCACCATTGCATCCAGTGCTGCTTTTTAGCTCGCGCCAATGAATGAAAAGCCCAACCGAGTGGGACTCTTGTCCGGTTTCTCACACGGTTAGATTCTCTTTTCCTTTTCCTAGTCTTCCGACTGCATTTTCTTTGCTCTCCAACGACACGTTGGAGTTCCCAGGAAGAAAGGGAACGTCTCGGACCTTCGTTCCCTAAGTACAGGGACACTCCAACGTGTCGTCGGGAGTTCCTGACGAATTGGAATCACTCTTTTTTCGTGTGCTGTCCGCTACGCCGCTGATAACATCAAGAGTGGTGCAGGTATGACATTACTTTGTAGGCCAACCGGCAGTTAGCATCACACTGGTTCCCTCAACAAAAACCCAAAAGGATTTTTCTATAGGCTTTTGGATTATCTCAGAAAATAAGCTCTATCATCAACAAACATTTATGATACTTACACATTTTGTCCATCAAAATATTTTTTTTTTACATATGAATTCAACTTTTATGAATTTTGAAGACTAAATGCAGTTGCCAGATGTTAAAAGCTAAAGAAGGCCATAAACGAACTACACTACATCGTTTAACTTCAACGTCACCATCACTAAGCTTCCCACAACTCTATCAACTTTATTTTAAAAACAATTTATCAGAACATTTAAGCTAGTCTAGTTAATAAGAGTAAAACTATGATCATAACGAGGCTGTTGTGTGATCTTACCTTTTGGCGTGATTATGTTTAATCTTCCCGACAGCCTCTGTAGTCGCATTTAGCCACTTGTTAAATCGCCTTTTTCAAGACACATAACAGCTTTAAAAAATCAGTAGAGGGGTAATTCTGATGTATTTAATGTTGTAGAATAAAACATGAAAGGGTCTTGAGCTTGTGTGCACCACATAACCGGTACCTTATTTCATTCATTTAACCAAAACTCCATTCAAATAAAAATGTAAATACTTTTTAACCACAAATACTTGTCTTGCACTAGCTCTGCGTTATCCCTGCAATAAATAATCACGTTGGAAAGGTCATGCGTGTTTCGGCTTAAAAAATGTAGGATAGAGTGAGAAACGTCGCATTTTCTCCTTCAACTTCAAAAACATTCCGAAATCATTGTTTTACCTTTTATTAATTAATTTTTTATTGAAAATGGTATTTGACTTAGTCTTTGCATGTTTGCTTTGTAAACAGTAGGGACCTTTCAATGTGTCGTTTATTTTGAAGAACACCACTTTTTTGTTTAAGAGTAAGTTATTCATTGTTGTTTTTCCACAGATCATAGTTATGTGGAAAGTGCACATTCCAATGTGACTAATGCTATTCTCTGTATCTATGGTTCTGTAAACAAGAAATCATAAATTGCAAGTAGACAAACTATGCTTGGTTTAATAATAATGGTTTTCTTTTGTCTTACCTTCTCTTTTGAGCCTTTCTAATAGGAGAGGTCCACAAACAGGAAGCCACATATATACCGTCCTCATAGACATATACACTGAGACGTCACCTTGGCTACGGCAGTTCATTGGAACGAAACGCGTCAATAGAGCCGCCATCTTGGAACAGGGGAGCCCCTCCACTTTAATGCATCAGCATCAATGCAGACTCAGGTCTAACGGAAATAAAATCACCATAAATCATCATGAATGCGATTTATCTTGTTTTTATCTTGCAGAGATAGCAGCGTTACCTAGCTACTTCCTATTACAAGACCCCTGTTCCAAGATGGCGGCAGTTTTGACGCATGCTTAGAACCCCAAAGTGAGGTCTAGTGTATATGTCTATGTACCGTCCTGAGGGGGAGGAGTCCAACTGAGGATGTTTCTGCATTAAATGCATGTGGTTTCTAAATGCTTATAGGGTTTTTTAGTTGAAATAGAGCATGATGAAGAAGATGCTTGTATTGATGTTTGCAGAATAAAGTGGAAATGTTCCTAATATTAATTTATAATATCCAAATTGTGATTGACATTGGATTGTTTAAATGTAGGGGGAGGAGATCTATAAAAAGATCTATAAAAAGAGTCAAAATGTTTGATGAAGGAGACAAAGATGGAGTTTGTTGGGCCTGTAGCAAACTTTTAATATTCTTTGAAATATCAAGATGACTGCTAAAGGGCATGCTGGTCCTCAACGAATTACCAGAGCACATCCTGTTTTGCTCTCAGAGGGAAGAAAAGGATACAGTGAACTGCATGACTTAAAGGGCAGCATTTGTCAAAAACCTAGAAATGAATGGGGATTTGAAAAACAAGTCAGCCAGCATACTCACCACAGGGGAAGGTGTGGAGAGTTTTGTCATTCATTTTGAACACATTGCAAGAACTTGGGGATGGCTAACGGATGAATGGGCGGACTGGAGTGGTCACTTTGTTGACAGACAAAGCCTTGGAAGCATTTACTGGGGTGGATAAACAACAATCTGATTTCTACGAGGACATCAAGGCTGCAGTACTGGCTAAGAACAACCAATGTAAAGGAGGACATATAAAGTAGGAGACATATCGCCAATGCTTTAGGAAACTCTTGCCACATCATTAACTGATTTAACTAAAAATAGCCCCACTAAGTTTCATTGGACAAGGGAATGTGAAGAAGCTTTCAAATCCCTTAAAGGGATAGTTCACCCAAAAATGAAAATGATGTCATAATTTGCTCACCCTCAAGTTGCTCCAAACCTGTATGTGTTTATTTGTTCTGCTGAACACAAAGGAATATATTTGGAAGAATGTTTTAATCAAACAGATGTCGATCCCCATTGACTTCCATCGTATGTATTTTTTCCTACTATGGTAGTCAATGGGTATTGAGATCTGTTTCGATTAAAACATTCTTCAAATATCTTCCTTTGTGTTCAGCAGCACAAAAACACAGAGCAGTGTTTCCCAACCTGTTCCTGGCGGCACACCAACACTGCACATATTCTTTGTGTCCCCGAATCAAACACACCTGATTCAACTCATCAGGTCATTAACCCATGTGATTATGAGCTAATGAGTTGAATCAGGTGTTTTTGATTAGGAAGACAATATAATACGTGCAGTCTTGGTGTGCCGCCCAGGACAGGGTTGGGAAACACTGACATAGAGGTTTGGAACAACTTGAGAGGTGAGTAAATGATGAAAGAATTTTCATTTTTGGGTGAACTATGCCCTTTAAAGGTGCCCTAGAATTTGTTTAAATAATATTTTAATTTTGTTTCTTATATCTAGAGGGCATGTGGCTTATTTAAGGGCATTTAAAATGTCCAGATATGGTTTTACAGGTTCATTTTCAACTCTATAAATTGGCCCTAGAATGAAATAGTCTGTTATTTAACTATGCCAAGATAAATTCAATTTCAAATTCTAGGGCACCTTTAAAAATATTTTTATGCCGAGAGACAGTTTTGCAGAGTCTTAACTTTTCTATCTGGCCATGTGTTAGGACTTTTTGTTCCAATTCTCACTCAGGTGATATGGATCAGGCATGAGAACCAACACATTCTCACCCCAACTCGTCACCTTTGACCAAGCTTCAATATCTGACGCTTTGGGGCGCCCTTTGGCGTCGAGTTCATGACGCGATCCTACAGCGTCATCTAACTGACGCTTTCCCTTCAGCGTCAGTTGGATGACGCGGTTAGGTTTAGATCTGGGGTAGGGTAGGGTTACACGCGATCCTCAGGGCGTCATGGACTGACGCTAGAGGGCGCGCCCAAAGCGTCAGATATTGAAGCTTGGTCAAATGCTTCCCAAGGCGTCAGTTAGGTGACGCCTTGGGGTGAGAATGCCTTGATAGAACATGAACCCTGGTTCTATGAAAGCTTTACCTTATATCTCCTTTTAGCTTTTTCTTACAAAGAATTATAATTTTGCTGACAGAACACATAGACTGCTGCGTATGTTTTGGTTCTTTTTGCCAACCAGTTCGCGCCCACGCCCATTTCGTGGCGGGTCACATATGACGCTCGTGAACATCCCTATAGAGAAGATACTCTACCATAGAGAAGGAAACCTCGCTATTAAGTGGGCTATCAGACATTACTTACTCTGACTTGAATTCACATTGCAAACTGACCAAAGGGTAATGAAGTGGATGCAATCAACGCAAAATGGTAACTCCAAGGATAATGCACTGGTGTTGGGCTCTGCAACCATATAAGTTTACAATTGAGCATTGTCCAGGTAAGAGGAAATATTATTGCTGATTACTTATCCTGTTTACCTCACTAAGACAATCCAGAGTGGGTGAACGGAGAAATGGTGTGGCAAGAGATATGGAATAAAGCTGCAATTTTGTTTGCTTCCATGTTGTGCTGTTTGCAGCCCAACAAAATCAACTGGCATCCTCACAGAAAAAAAGTGTCCATATCTGAGGAGTGAGTACTTTAAGATCCAGTATCAAACACAAACATATCCACATCTCTGGCCTCTTTGAGGAACAAGATACGACAAAATGAGACATCCAGGGCACTCTGAATAGCCCAGGAGCTCACTGAAGAGGGTGGACAGGATTTACTTGGAAATTTTGTGAGATCTTTGTCAGAGACTATGTTGGTTGAGACGGGAAAGCCGACACTTTCACTGACCATCACAATTTCATTGAGGAAAAAAAATTAAGTGAAAAATTGGCAACATGGGCACTAGTCTGCACTCAAGGTACAGTTCTACAAAAAAAGTGGAACACATAGCAAAAGAGATGCAGAAAAACAATTGTTCACAGTATTGTGTCCTCTTCAAGCAAGTTCTCATTGACGAGGCCACAATCTGCCATGATTGTCACCTTGAAAGCCTTAGTAAATGGAAGCAACTCCTGAAAGTTTCTGCAGCTGGTTGAGCTGGAGAGCCAAAGGGCTGAGGATATGGAAGCAGCTCTACTTAACTGTTTGAACATTGCAGGTTTTAGTGAAGAGTTGCTTCAAAATAACCCACAGGTCTCATTTGTTTCAGATGGAGCCAGTGTCATGTTAGACAAGAACTCTGGTGTGGCAACCAGATCCATAATCTCTAGTCAGTCCAATTAAAATTCACCGGGAGCTTCTAAAGCAGGCACAAGAATTGGGTTCACAGTCCTGAAAATTGGTCCACGAAGTAACTCCAGGATAATGCACTGGTGTCGGGCTCTGCAACCATATAAGTTTACAATTGAGCATTGTCTCAGGTAAGAGGAATATTATTGCTGATTACTTATCCTGTTTACCTCACTAAGACAATCCAGAGTGGGTGAACGGGAGAAATGGTGTGGCAAGAGATATGGAATAAAGCAGCAATTTTGTTTGCTTCCATGATTGTGCTGTTTGCAGCCCAACAAAATCAACTGGGCATCCTCACAGAAAAAAGTGTCCATATCTGAGGAGTGAGTACTTTGAGATCCAGTATTAAACACAAACATATCCACATCTCTGGCCTCTTTGAGGAACAACAGACGTACAAAATGAGACATCCAGGGCACTCGGAATAGCCCAGGAGCTCACTGAAAAGGGTGGACAGGTTTTACTTGGAAATTTTGTGAGATCTTTGTCAGAGACTATGTTGGTTGAGACGGATAAGCCGACCTTTCACTGACCATCACAATTTCATTGAGGGAAAAAAAATTAAGTGAAAAATTGGCAACATGGGCACTATTCTGCACTCAAGGTACAGTTCTACAAAAAAAGTGGAACACATAGCAAAAGAGATGCAGAAAAACAATTGTTCACAGTATTGTGTCCTCTTCAAGCAAGTTTCTCATTGACGAGGCCACGATCTGCCATGATTGTCAACTTGAAAGCCTTAGTAAATGGAGCTACTTCTGAAAGTTTCTGCAGCTGGTTGAGCTGGAGAGCCAAAGGGCTGAGGTTATAGAAGCAGCTCTACTTAACTGTTTGAACATTGCAGGTTTTAGTGAAGAGTTGCTTCAAAATAACCCACAGGTCTCATTTGTTTCAGATGGAGCCAGTGTCATGTTAGACAAGAACTCTGGTGTGGCAACCAGATCCATAATCTCTAGTCAGTCCAATTAAAATTCACGGGAGCTTCTAGAAGCAGCACAGAGAATTGGGTTCACAGTCCTGAAAATTGGTACGAGTAACTCCAGGATAATGCACTGGTGTCAGGGCTCTGCAACCATATAAGTTTACAATTGAGCATTGTCCAGGTAAGAGGAATATTATTGCTGATTACTTATCCTGTTTACCTCACTAAGACAATCCAGAGTGGGTGAACGGGAGAAATGGTGTGGCAAGAGATATGGAATAAAGCAGCAATTTTGTTTGCTTCCATGTTGTGCTGTTTGCAGCCCAACAAAATCAACTGGCATCCTCACAGAAAAAAGTGTCCATATCTGAGGAGTGAGTACTTTTAGATCCAGTATTAAACACAAACATATCCACATCTCTGGCCTCTTTGAGGAACAAGATACGAACAAAATGAGACATCCAGGGCATCTCGGAATAGCCCAGGAGCTCACTGAAAAGGGTGGACAGGATTTACTTGGAAATTTTGTGAGATCTTTGTCAGAGACTATGTTGGTTGAGACGGATAAGCCGACCTTTCACTGACCATCACAATTTCATTGAGGGAAAAAAAATTAAGTGAAAAATTGGCAACATGGGCACTATTCTGCACTCAAGGTACAGTTCTACAAAAAAAGTGGAACACATAGCAAAAGAGATGCAGAAAAACAATTGTTCACAGTATTGTGTCCTCTTCAAGCAAGTTCTCATTGACGAGGCCACGATCTGCCATGATTGTCAACTTGAAAGCCTTAGTAAATGGAGCTACTTCTGAAAGTTTCTGCAGCTGGTTGAGCTGGAGAGCCAAAGGGCTGAGGTTATAGAAGCAGCTCTACTTAACTGTGTTTGAACATTGCAGGTTTTAGTGAAGAGTTGCTTCAAAATAACCCACAGGTCTCATTTGTTTCAGATGGAGCCAGTGTCATGTTAGACAAGAACTCTGGTGTGGCAACCAGATCCATAATCTCTAGTCAGTCCAATTAAAATTCACGGGAGCTTCTAGAAGCAGCACAAGAATTGGGTTCACAGTCCTGAAAATTGGCAGATATACACAGTGGTTTTAAATTGGTTTTAAATACACAGTGGGTGTCCAGAAGCTTCAAACTCAACAGACAATTTGAAAATGCTGCGGGAGACCAACAAGAAAAAGCAAACAGAACAAACTTACAAAGGTCTGGCACGTCATATGCAAAGCAAGAGAATTCCTGTGTGACCTTGAATTATGTACGATGCACTGTCTGTCTTACTTTCAAACCTGTCTGAGCAACTCCCAGCCCATTCAATCACACTTTTGAGAGCAGACCAGCTTCTAAAGCTCACCTTCAGAGTGCTAGCATTATTCAAAGACCCCCTGAGGAGAGAAATCATAGGAGGCACTGACAGCTCAAGCTTTGGGACATTTTGGATTGGTTTCCCTGGTGTCAAATGCAAAGCTTACACCAATCAATGCAAAGCAGTTCCTACAAAGTCTGATCAACAACATGGAGAAGCACCTCTCATTTGAACATGAAATGCTTCATGATCTCAATGTTCTGGATACAGGCTGGCCATCAACACCTTGGCATGAGGCACAAGTGAAATGACAATCTTTGTGAAGAGCAAGCAACTAATGGTATGAGATATTTCCTTGAGCACCCAGACAGTGAACCTGAAAGCTTAAAACCCCTCACAATCCATGCAGATCATCCTTTGCAGTATGAAAGGGACTTCGGTCTCATGAATAATGTACGGACAGAAGATCTACACTGCTGTTGTCCAATGTTGCGTATTTGATGATGATCTGCATCAATGGGCAATGTACTTTTTGAGTCAAGGAAGTATGTTACAACATGGCTGAAATGCCATCGCTCTGCCATGCAAGCAAGGAGGCAATTCACACATCATCCTTGAGTACAAAAATATTTGGAAAGCTTTGTAGAGTAGACTGACCAGGCTAACCCCCACCCCAAAGATCATAGTGACCCCACTCCTACCCTTCTTACCCCACCCCAAGGACCCCAGGCCCATGGCCACCAACACACTGATCAAAGTATAGCTATTCACTACAAAAACTAGACTATACCACTGCATATATCCATACAGACCCTATGACCATTAATAGATATCCCATGCCTTTTCACACGCATTTGATGTTTTTAGAACATTAGTAGCTACTGTCTGGTCACTGATCAACCAATTAAAAAGTAAATATGCCCATAACTGAATCTAATTGGATTCAGCAATCTCATAATAAGACAGGCATGGTTAACCAACTAAACAGGAGGAGCTCATGGTAGCATCATCAACTTGTCTGCTAAAGCCTTGATAGTCTTGCAAATCGTTAGAGCTTCGCAGACTGGTCAGGGTGTTTATCACGTGCAAATCGCGGGGATTCAGCGGACGATGAACGCTCGCCAATCTGTTATTATGAAAGAGCCAAGCAGCAGGCAAAACGCTCGTGAGATGCGTCGCCGAGACCCAGAAAATATCTAGCCTGCTAGATATCCAGAGCCGTGATGCGACTCAATCTCAGTGATGTCATGAGTACAGCCAATCATAGCAACGCATGGGTTGAAGACACCAGGTAAATCTTAGTTTTTATAAATTTTTTTGCATTTTTTCTCAGAGCAGAAGATGGTCTTGTGTTCTCTTCTTCTCTGGGTATAGGCACACATGCTGTTTCGCGTCATTTCTGGTTTGTTTTATTGCGTGGTTTTTCGTGACAAAACGTGATTTGTAGACAAGATAGAATCGTTGGGTGACAGAGTTGTTGTCATCTCGTTATTTATTTGATTATTTTCAGGATTTAGACAGTACCATAGTACTGAGCCCTGTTTACACGATGGGAAAACGCATATTTCTCTGCGTTTTGCCCTCACAAGTATTTCTGCACGTATGACTTGGACAGTGAGCATAAGTGAGTCTTGTATGAATTCATGTGATGTGAGAAAACGTTTTTTATTTGTTGATCTAGGGTTGTCGCTTGTCCAAATATCTAGTAACTTCTGCATGTTAAAGGCGTTGTGTTGTGTAGTACAAGTGCTGCTAATTCAAGAAGACGACAAACGATAGAAAACTTGTTGTGTAGTGTGAGCACCATGACGATTCATGTAGTATCATAGTTTTTCACTAGAAGAGAGACAGTGAAGGTGTTTATGATGACAATAATAAGGTATACACACACACACACACACTGCCATGATAAACAGCAAAGCAAACAAGAATATCTTTCAAATACAAGCAACCACACATAAACACTCAAAAACACCCACAGATACTCATTTTACAAATTCACAAACTAGCTTTTTTAGACTTCATTTTATCATACAACAACCCTTTTTTCTATATTCTTAAGCTTGTAACAGGATGTGGATTTGTAGAATGCTCTAGAGTTTAAACTTTAGTTCATAAATATGGTTAAAATACGTGATTTTTTTCTATTCACTTTGGTACTATGTTTACAATTAAGGTGCACATTTTAAAAACTCTTTGTACAAAAATCTAAAGTAATGATCACTGATGCCATGGCTATTTTTCAAAACCTGATCCGATGCTTTCAAGTCACGTATGATCGCTGTGGTAATATTTATTAGCCACCAGATGGCGCTGTTGTCAATATTTAGAACATGGGTTCCAACCCTGCACTCCCATCCTGCTGTTAGACTCTAACCCTAATCAAACAGCTAATGAACTAGCTAATCAAGTACTTCACAACCGCTGAAAAGTATGTTCTTTATAGTATGAGAGTCTGTAGTATAAATATAAACAAACATATAGCATATTATATACTGGTAGGGCAAACTGATAGCACTGTCAGATCATCCTACCTGTTTATTTTATAACTGTTAAAAACTAAGCTTTAGTTTGGACTTTACGTTCCAGTTTGAGTAAGAACCTTTGAAATGCTGGTGCAACCCTACCCTGATGATGAGCTCATGCAGACTAAGTGTCCGCATTCCTCTCTCACCCAACCCTTCAGGATATTAGCCCAGCTCCTCGTGCTTTCTCTTCCATGGTGGAGCTGTGAGCCGAGGGCGCAGACTGCAGAGGGTTTCATGTCAGACAGATCGTTGTAGATGACTGACTAGGTGATGGGCACCAGCGATGTTTCAGAAGTTCTTTATCTGCATGAGTCGAAAAATGTAGTGTATATTTAAGTCATCCTTCTCCGCACAGACCTTCCGCAGACTGGAAGCGAGAGCGCTTCGCAACGCGACAATGACGTCACAACTGGGACGACGCAAAACTCTAAATAGATACAAGGTATATATAAATCTTTTCTTACATACACATGTAGCATAAAAATTAGAATTTTGTGTGAATTTAAGATGAAAACATAAGTCATCTGTTACATTTGCACAGAGAGCCGCCTCTTGAACTTATGTCAATAGATCCTTGTAAACACAGTTGTGTTTTTGTCTTAAAAGGTAACTAAACCGCTGGTCAGAGCCTAACTCCACCCACTGGCAGTATTTGAAAAATGCTTAAAAAATGGACAGACCCCAGCGGAGATCAGGAGGAGGGTGAATTGTCTGTAGAGTCACACAGGGCCATATCAATTTCGAGCCGCTGGCTCAAACTGCGGTCTTAACTCCCGCATCGGTATGATAACTCCCGTTCATACTATATAGAACCAAGGGCGTGATGAGCTGAAACCTGTGTACGTTACAAGGAACCACAAACATCCAATAGGAAAATTCAACTGCAGTAGCCACCGTTCTACCTGAAGAGGGCAGGACTCAGACGTTTTTACACCATGTATTGTAGAATTAAAACACTTTATACCCAAATGTCAAAAAAGTTACTCGAATCAATGATCAGCATTAAAAAAGCCCCATTCTTACAGATCATTAACTAAAAAGTTGGTTTAGGGTTTAGTTTACCCTTTAAGTGAATGTGAACAGTTGAGAAAGAAAATATGTTTATCAGTATTGGATACGTGCATTAGGTCTTAAATTAACAGGAGCCTAACAAACCTGCTGCCATCTGCATCAATGTCAATCAAAGAACAAAAGAAAACCACTCACTGATCTTGACTAAATAAAAACACACATTCCTTATTTATGGAGGTCCTAAAAGCATGCAGCATTATTATTTTTTTATTTCTTGTTTTCTCGTGATATAGTCTAGACATAATAAAAAGCTGAGATCATAAGAAAACAAGAAAAAAAATAATGCATGGCCTCTTAAAGGTTCTATATGTAACTTTTTTTTATAAAATGAATCCTATTTTTATTGCCTGTGTTTGAAGGGGTTGTAATCACAGATTGCAAAGATCCACTTTTTGGGTGTTGCTATTACCTCTGAAGGCCAATAATCATATTTCGAAGTGAGTTCTCCGGGGTCGAATTTCCTGCGAAATCCATCAGATGTGACGTGCATGTGCGCTCCCGAGCCTCTCTATGCGACCAACGGCACTTCAGCTGACGACATGGAGTCTGATAACCTCCCAAAGCGTCCTGCCTCCAGCACAACACAGACTCCAACAAAAACTTCACATAAAAAAATAAAAAAATAAAAAAGTATTATCTGCTCAAGCTCGTCAGTCGTCAGGCAAAACATGAATCTGTTCGAACTCCGGACGAAACGCCGATCAACATAGTAAACTCCAGTGAAATAGCAAGGTAAACTACATGAAACATGACATGAATACAAAAGAATGTTCCAGGATATCAAAAAGTAGGTGCTTTAGGATGTAACTTATATTATTTACTAGATCTACTGACTAACGTCATCATCCCACTCAGCATATCATATTGTTTATACACAGTTCCCACATGATGTCACAACATACGGGCATTTGCCCACCCGGCGCCATTGCTGAGGGCAAAACATTAGAAGAACCAATACGAGTTGAACGAAAGTAAATGAGTTCCGTGCTATAAAGTGAAAATGGTCATCTCCTGCTGGGTCAATGGATGATAAAATCGTGCCGGAAGTTCAGTTAAATCGTGATTTTACACTATACCCGTCATTAGACTTCCATGGATGTGAGAAGACTAAGCTTTTGTCCGAACAACGACGGAGATTATGGCTGGCGAGGATAAACAGGAAAGAAACTCACTCAAAACACACAAGAATTTGTTTCGACAAAATCACAATGTTGTGTTTTATTGCGAGTGTAAACAAATATAAGTTAACACATTGCAGTTTAAATAATGTCCTGTATGAACAAAATGACGAGGTATTAAAAACATACAAAACATTGTTTCCACTGTTTGATCTTAGATTATGTCCCTAAAGAACCCACGTATAATGTAGTTCCGCATTACATTAATTAAATTGCACACGAGTTATTTATTTTTATATTCATGCACCGAACCATGACGCCCGCAAGTAAGTTACATGCATATTACAGAAAGCAAAGCACCGGTGACTGTTTTAAGGGGAACATAGGAATTAAGTTGTGCAGGCTATGGCTTTTTAAAGTGTAACTAAACCCCTGGTCAAAGCCTGACTCCACCCCACTGGCAAAATTTGAAAAATGCTAAAAAAGTGGGCAGATCCCCAGCGGAGACAGAGGGGACGAGCCAAGGGCGGGGCTGAGCGGGGAGCGTGCACATGAGACCCGCAGTGACGGATTAATTGACAGCTGTAGTGGTGGGAAGTTCGGATCATTTTACTGACTCGGATCTTTGAGTCTCGTTCAGCAAAATGAACTAATCTTTTATCGAATCATTTCGTTCATTTCATCATTATATAATTAAAATGTCATGTTAAATATTCCAAAACATCTAGTAGGCTACTTACGAAAATCTTGATTACATTTACCGATGGTCGATGTGTCTTGGTGTAACTTCCTTCCGAATTGACGCGGATCACTCGCGGCTCGCGGAAAAATAGACTAGACGCCGAAACTGGCACTTCACGGCGCGGGCCGGCTGCGCCTCGCCGGCGCTCCGCGTCTGGTGTGAACGACACCATAACATGGGCGCCGAAAGGAAGCGGCCGTGCGATATAGCACAGCAGTACCGGAAAGAATAAAGATTAGTTCATCTCTCGAGTCTCAGTTCGGCCGGGTCCGAGTCTTTCGTTCTTCCTGTCAGTCCCATATAGTCTATGCTGTCAGCACCGGAAAGAGAAATGATTAGTCCATCTTTCGAGTTCGGGTCTCATGATGCTATCCTGATCATTTTAAATGCTCAGAAATCCAACTCCTGACTCGCTAGAGTAGTTTTGACGGAACCAGATGCTTTTATACCAGGGGCTGCCAAGGGCGTGGTGAGCTCTGCACCAAGGGCGTGACAGAGTAGTGTCAGAGAGTTCGCTGACGTCAGAGAGTACCCCTGCTGCAGGAGCTTTCCGTTTAACCTGAAGAGGGCAGCACTCAGACGTTTTTACACCATATATTTGAAAATTAAAAGACTTTATTGCCAATTGTCAAAAAATGTACTCGAATCAATGAACAGCATTTATGAAAGCTCCATTCTTACAGATCATTAACTAAAAAAAAGTTGGTTAAGTGTTTAGTTACTCTTTAATAGACAGATTAACATCATGCTACTTCGCTATGACCACTAAGTTAAGTTACTTTTCCATTGATTGCACTTGAGCAAACCAACCCCACGTCAATCTGATCATAGGCCTCCAGTGATTTCCAGGCTCGGAAATGCTCACATGTGTAAAAACTCCTCACCAATACCAGATAATGGTACACATGAAAATACTGTATCTGAGGCAAAGCTGCATAATCATTGTTCAGTGCTTCCTTCATTATCCACACCATTTATGAATGAATTTTTTTTTCGCATTGTACCTCTCTCTGTCTTGTTTTAGTCTCTTTATAATCTATTTCACTTTGTCTTTTCTTGATTTGCATAACAATATAAACAGAAACAAAATATTTGTTTGTAAAACGACATTCTCTGATAAAACTTTGTAAACACCTATGGTAAACAGAGCGGTTTTGCCCTCAAAGATGGCGTCTCCGGGGAGGTCACGTGACATTAATTCGCCTGTGGGAACTATGTATAATACACATTTCCAGACACATTCAGTACAGTAATGTTACTTCCTACACTGAAACTGTTCAGTCTTAGTTCACTAACCGTTTCTGTTATCATATTATACATTCACCTGTGTTGACATTGCTGATTGTGAAAGATACACGAATACAGTTAGAGAAATGGCCTATGCTATTACATGTCGACTAAATGCAGTTTCTAAAACATTATCATAGACGAGCACAGAGCATTAGTTCAACGTAAGCTGATAAAAGTAGGCTATTATTGTACCTGCAGTGGGAGTTTACATTAGTTTCCAGCATGTTGTGTGATTAGTTCGCCGTTGCGTTGAGAGTCTCCGTGTGGCTGGTAGTGAATGCTCGCTCTCTGAGATCGATCACGCACACGAGCGCTCTTGTTGCATTCTGAAACATCACCGCTAGAGGCCGCTAAAAATCGCATACAGGACCTTTAAGCTTACTGGAAGGTTAAAAACACCAAATCCGGGTTTGAAAACACACACAAATTGGGAAACGCCTCTTTTGTTCCATAGAGAGGGAGGGGAAGTTATTTTGAGGTGTTTATTCCATGTTGTAATTACCGTAATGATTCAGAACTGTGAAGCCTTCATGTGCTTGTAGCACTTGTAATGACAACATGTAAACTCGCAGTTTTCTGAGAGCTTTTATCACCTGACCATTGCAGATTTAAGATGTGTTAGAATTTAACTGCATCCCAATTCAGAGACTGCATCCTTCAAATGATGTTAACTTCAAAGGAAACACCTCCGAAGAAAACACCCCTGAATTTTTTTAAAAGGGACGTCTAGCCTGCTGAGGATTGTTCTTGTGACCTAGCAACCTAACAACTAAAAAACCTTGTCATCACTCAGTGCGCAATAATTTCTGGGTACAACAATCGTTCTGTTTTATCCTTCATTCTTTCGAGCCACTTTCGAGCTCCAATGACTAGCGATCTGGAATATCCTGATTTGCTGGTTCAGGTGTGTTTAATTAAAGGCTGAAGCTAACTCTTACAGAAAATGGCCCTTGACTAACAGGTTTGGACACCACTGCAGTACATGTTGTGTATCAGTTTGATTAGGTGATGTTACATATGTGTGACGAATGTACAGTAGGTACAACAGGGATATGGGGTGAAAGGCTCCTTTGATTTAATTTTAGCTCTAAACCACTACATGGCACAAAAATGTGGCTCAGCAGTTTAGGAAACATCCGCATGTGGATTTTTGGTTGATCACAGGCAGCAACACAAAGTTGATCTGTGCTTTTCTTGAGCTAATATGTTATGTTATAAAGTATAATAATAAAACCAGCAAGTAACTAGTACTTCGTCATCATTAAAAAAAAAATCTTGTCTCATTTATATTTGTTAATCATGTGTAAATGCCCAGAAATGCAAACCAGACATTTGTTGTAATTAGACTTTTAGCGTCCTATAACAGGACACAATGCAGTGAATAAATAACACCATCCCAAGGAACAGGTTTATCCCCATCTGTTGCTTAGTCTTTTAACCATAGATAGGCAATCATGTTACACCTTCACAATCACAATAGAGATGCACCTACCTTAAACAAACAAGTCTGTGTAACAAGTTTAAAGGTTTCAGAAACACTTTCATTCATGTTTGGAACATAAATTAATATATATGAAATTAATGAAATCAGATGTTTATATCCCTTTGTTGAAAACTTTGACTGTTCAATACTAACCCAAAATTCTGACTGATAAAATAAATCCATATGAATCGATCATTTTAATCTACGTTTTCTGAAGAGACTGAATGAAATATAATAATATACTTAATTTAGCACCATATCATATTGATTGTCATAGAGATAGTTTAGTTTATTTTATTATTTAATACTTTTATTTTTAGTACTTAATCTGTCAGGTTCAGCAACTATGTTGCTGGAAATATGTTTTTTTTTTTACAAAAGTTAGACAGTATTATTAAAAAGGTTTTAATAATAATAATTTACACTACAAAGGTAATGTTCATAGATCAAATATTCAAATGCCCATAGAATATATATATATATATGTGTGTGCGTGTGTACTAAACAGACAGTCTCTCTAACAAAGTAATTCCCAAAATATTTTCACACCCCTGGGTCATCTTTAGTTTTCTCTGTGTTTGTGTTTTGTGTTTCCACAGGCACTTTCTTCATCTCAGCTCCTTTGACCCAGGTGTAGGCACAGGATCCACCCAGCACCATCAAATTGCTTGTCCACCACAGTGCACTCTTACTGGATGCCAAGTAGACGACTGCCATCACAGTCTGTGCACAGGATTTGGCCGTGCCGGACACATTGTGCGTCAATGGACTGGTGAATTTGATCTGAAGTCCCGTCACGTATCCAATTGCAAAGCCGAAGACTCCACCTAAAATCATCATGCCCCAAAAATGTAAATGTGTCAGTCGGCTAAACTCAAACACGCTTTTAAATTCCCCTAAAATGACCATAATGGGAATGAAAAGTACACTAGCATTGAGGTTGTTGTAGAATGAGAGCTTCCAGATATTTCCATCCACCACTGGCAAAACTTTCTTTGTGTAGATGGCATTGAGAGATACACAAAGGCTGGCAACTACACCGAAAATGACGCCTGTCCAAGAAAGGGAACCTGCCACAGATTCTTGGTCCACACCCAGCCAGAATCCACCTGAAAGCAAAGAACAAAGCACAAACTGTCAGCATTCCTCTTTTGCAGCAGGACCTGACATCGACACCATTGTGTTGATGAACGGGGATCCTCACAGTCACTGGGAAAGTATAAGACAGTAAGATTAAAATCAAAGGCATTTTCCTGGTTTTACTTTTTAGTTGTAGACCAGAGAAGAATAACATTCTGTTTATTCTAATATATATATGTGTGTGTGGCTTTTAAAGCCCGGACCCGATGTAACCCGACACATCAACATGAATTATCAGCCCGAACCTGGCCCGTGGCCGACTCGGACGTGCTCTACAATCTATTGCCGTTGCAGCGTCTCACTCTATTCATTCCAGTGAACACAAAATAAAATGCACATAAACTTAGAAAGACTGATTATCTGCCAGGTCAGCATCACCGGTTGCATCCAGTGCTGCTTTTTAGCTCGCGCCAATGAGTGAAAAGCCCGAACCGAGTGGGACTCTTGTCCGGTTTCTCACACGGTCAAATTCTCTTTTCCTTTCCCTAGTCCTCTGACCACGTTTTCTTTGCTTTTTCCATCGTCTATTAGTCTATCACGTCTGAAATGCGCGCAAGTACAGTGTTTTCAAAGGAAACTATTTTCAAAGGAAAGTAGCTAACGCCATGTCTGTTTTAAATAAAAATCTTCACACAATAATAAATAAAAAGAACTCTAACAGCCAACCCGCGGCGGGCTACGGGTTTTGAAAAACAAAATAGGCTTCAGTTGGAGCGATTACTCTCATCTAACTGCTGAAAAGAAGAAGGAGCACGCTGTTTCGTGAGACATTTTAATTTTTATATGCCTTAATTCGTGAATTCGTAATTGGTGCGTTTCACTATCAGTGTGTGATGCGCGTGACGTCTACGTTCGTCAATAAATAAACTGCACGTGTCTTGTGGAAGAACACTGTAGCCGGAGCTACTTCTCTCCATTAATGTCTATGGCGAGTCACTGCAGGCACTGGGCAACTCCGCATCCGAGTCGACCCAGGATAAAATAGTCAGAATATAAACACTTATTATAGGCGGAGCGCAGTGATGCGGGATAAGTCAAAAACAAGGTTTGGAAAATGGATTCATGATGTAGATGACTCGATCACTTTGAACATAATATAGCGACTGTCAATGGCTGTTTGGCTGTCAATCAGCTATGTGGAACCCGGGCGTGCGCTGTTGGTTGGCGGCTTGGGGAGAGGGGGGCGCAGGTTGAGGAAGTTCATCTGTTTTTGGTTGCTCTACTCAGCTGTGTTTCTGAATGCCTGCACGTTGTGCTCTGGCGAATAAACAAGTTAACTGAACTCGGGCCTCGTGTGAGATGCTACAATAAGTTACGGACTGCAGCAGCTACAACGGCGTGAAAAAGTTATTGTGCGAGCGTCCACTCACACATATGCAACAACATACAATTTTAACTCGCACATTCTCAAAAAATGGTTCGCATGTGCGACCAATTTGGTCGCAGTCTGGAACCCTGTATTCCTTTGCGGCAACACCGCACATATCCAGGAACAAGGTCGAAGAGGATGGAGTTCGTCACACTATCGTCATGGCGGAGATGGCATATAAGATATAGAAAGCTAGGAAAGCATTGTCGGAGGAACAGAGAAAGAGGAAAGAGCAGACTGACTGAGCGAGGAGTCAGACGTGAGCATAGCCGTAATTTGCGTGTGATATGTCCCCATTGAAACATCTTGCAGCACGGATGTACCAATACATACAAATAAAACATCTCCAGGTAACTCTAGTAGATTCATTTATTTTGTTTGTTAAATAAGAGGCGATCATGAAATGTGTTGTTTTTTGAAATCAAGTGACAAAATGCTCGTTGCCGCTGTCAGATCAGTTTCAGTGGATTCTGTTGTGATCTCGAACGGAGCGCGCTCAATCCGTTGCAGGGACTGAGAGACTCATTACGGTAAAATCACAAAACCCATTGCACAAAAAACATGTCCCTGCTTGAAATACAGCCACTAATAAACAATTCGGTGTTGATGAGGAAAATAAACTATACTATTAGTAAGGATTAGAACCAAGAACCTGTGACACACATGGCAAAAGTTCTTCCTCTGGACCATTAAAGTTCATGGGGATATGTATTTAATCACGTGAAAATCTCACCACTAACAACATATATTAGATCTCATTAAACGACAATGTACTATTGTAACTATGTAACACGTCATGCGTGGTATTTACGACAGTAACGTTAAAAACAAGTACTCCACAGTTACTCTAGGGGTAGCTGTTTGACAAAAACAGCATTCTTGCCTGGTGTCCCTTTAAGGCGCATTGATGGCGTGTTGCTATTTTGAAGCAACTGAAATAGACTGCGCCATTGAGCAAATGAAACCAGGGGCCCCTTTCAATAAGGAGGTTCAACCAACTCTGAGTTAAAGCTTGAACTCTGAGTTGACTTACTCTGAGATGGGAAACTCTGAGTTTTCAGTTACAATGAGTTAGTTCAATCAACTCTGAGTTGACTGACTCGGAGTTAAGCACGTGCACCACAACAACTATAAAAAGCCATTATCAATGGAGCGCAGATATTATGAGTCACCATGGCAACAGCGCCAGACAAAAAGAGGTGTTGGGTGTAATTAATTACCAAGTAAACTAAATATTGTAATTTAATTAAAGGGATTACTCTTAATTCTTATGTAATTTAAAATTAAATATGATGCAATTACATTAAACAGGCTACTGCATAAACTATAGACCAATTCAGTATAAAACAATAGTGGATTTAACATACATTTTTAAAAGGTATATTTTTTATGTAACCTTCTCCCTCTACACACTATGATCAATTCAAGAATAATTCATGCAATTGTATATTGTTAATTTGAAAGCATTAAAAGTGCAGTTTCTTGTCTCTCCTCCTTGTATTAATCAAGTGGTTGAGGTTGATATAGGATTTAGCAATTTGTAATATGTAGACCAATACTTTCTAGAGATAGTAATTATTACATTAATCTAACTACACCATTGAAGATGTCATTTGTTGTTAATAATTCATAACTAATTTAGAGTAACTTACTGTTATAATATCAGAGGTGAAACTGGAAGAATGTTATTCAACCTAAAGTAGGCTTCTATTACTTCGATACATTTTTACTTAAGTAAAAGTAAAAATACCAGTCTAAAATTCTACTCGAGTAAAAGTAGTTAATTTAAAACATGAGTTTAAATTAGAGAGTTGCTGAGTAACTTGTTTAACAGAGGGGGTGGGTGGGGACTCCCCCAGGTGGGGAGATGAGAACCGTCTCAGAAAATATCACGGTTTATGGTATTAAACAATTATTAAATATGTAAACTGCATTATTGAATTACGGTTATTATTATCACCAGTTAAAATGACAGTTAAATTAATTAAACATTTGTTCAATAAAACATGTAATCAACTAACTTCAATAATTGAGTAGGAATAAGATTAACATCTTATTTTTATCATTAATAACTTATTAAATTATATTTGAAAAATAATTCAGTTCTATTAAATGTTTTTTATTCCAATTTTTTTAATGATTTAATAGAAATATATTATCAAAAACGGTGGTAATCAAATAAAAGTTTAGCAAATGTTTTAATCCTTTTATTTTTTGGCAAAGTGCTGCAAAACAGATTTAGTCAATTAAACCATGGACAAACAATATATATTCCTTAAAGAATGTGTAAATACATTTTAGTATTATTATTGGTGTTTAAACAGCACTTCCTCTTTAAAAAAGGGGAGGAGACCGCAAGAAACTCTGGGTTTACTGAAGAAAACCTGCTCCCGACCAGGTTAGGTTCACAGAGTAAGTTACCATGGTAACAGACTCTGAGTATAAGTTACCTCTCTTTCAGAAACGGGCTTGACTTACTCTGCTTTCTCGGGTTTGATATACCCCCCTTTCTAAAACGGAAAACCAAGAGTTTCCCTCATTTCAGGGTTAACACACTCAGAGTTTTCACTTAACCTCCTTTCTGAAACAGACCCCTGGTCTAAAGTCAATGGTGCAATATTTGTTTTTGTTATTTAAACTACTGGGCCACCTTAGTAAACCAATCAAAACTTGTAAAGTTTTACTTGTAAAATGCAATTACAATGAGTAATGCTACTCATCATAATTGCATTTTTACTAGTATTAAATTAAATTCTTAATAGTAGCAATTACAATTAGAAAGCTCTCTAAAACAATTATTACTTGTAACAATTACAATTAGAGAGCTCTCTAAATAAATTTTTACAAGTAAGAATACAGAGCTCTCTAATTTAATTTTTACTAGTAAAAAAAATAAAAAATATGTACAATTGCAGAGCTCTATAATTGAATTAAATAGCTATGTAATTGCATTCTTACTACTAACAACTGAATAAGAGAGCTCTCTAATTGTAATTGTTACTTATAAGACTTCAATTGCTCCATAATTAAAAAAAAATGAATGGAAGTCAATGGATACATATGACTAGTAAAAATGCATCTGTAGAGCTCTCTAATTGTCATTGTGACTAGTAAGAATTGAATTGGAGAGCTCTGTAATTGTAATTCTTACTAGCAATAATTTATTTAGATAGCTCTGTAATTGTTATTTTTACTAGAAATAATTAAATTAGAGAGCTCTACTAGTAACAATGCAATTAGACTAGCAAGGCTGGGAACAATTTAAGCTATAACAGCCTGACATACAAATGTATTATGACGAAATGAGAGTTTTTTTTTACCTTTGATGCATGTGTAAACCTGTTGTCGGAGAAACTTTAAAATATCATAATAGGGGCACTTTAAATGCTCGAGCACTTTAAAAGTCAGGTGGATTCTGATAGGCTCTCAATGTTTTAATTTGACGTAATCCTTATAGACTTGGTGTAGACTTATTTTTTTTTTAAACTGACATTATTAAATGTTTTAATCATTATTTTTATTTGCATTGAGGAAACGTGTTTTCATGTGTTCATTTGTTTGGTAAGAGAGATGGGAGAGGATTGATACTCACCTAGAATGACTCCACAACACAGCACCGCGTACAAGGACGTTGATTGTTTCAGAACAGTGTAGGACAAAATAACATTAAATACGGTGGAAAGCGAGCGGCCAACCGTGTAGAAAGCAACTCCCACATGTTTTAGGCACAGGTTGTTGAATGTGATCATGCCGATGAACACGATCGTCAACGGCAACATCTCCCTGGACACTCTCAAATCAAATTTTAAAGTCGGGAAATCCACGTATCCAGGACAAAAATTTGCGAGAACGTTCATGAGCAAACATAATCCAACACTAACAACACACTGGAAAAATGTGATGAAGACAGGGGCATCTAGGTCCTTGTTGTCTAACAGGTCGTTGTTCAAGAATACCATGGAAATCGACACGAACCAGTAGAGAGTCACAACCAAAGCGATTTTTGTCGCTTTTACAATAAATGTCTCTTCCTTGCCCCCCGGATGAGTGGAGTCTGTGAAGGCCATTCTTAATATTCTGGATAGTTTCGAGTTGGGACCTGTTCATGTTTCAAGAATAAAGGAATTAGAACAATGTAAATGAACATTAGTTATTGCATAATAACTGCAACATTTCGCGCCGGCTCTCTGTGAATCTGTGAGCTGGACACGAGAAAAGCGACAGTCAGGCGATAAGAGTCGTCGACAACTTCCCTGTTCCGCGTTTCTTAAAGGGATACCTCACCTAGCTATAAAACATTCACCTGCACATACTCTCACAATAAAACAAACACTATGGGATCGTTTTGAGATGCCTAACCTTTTGTTATCTTACCTAAACAACAACGATATAAAATAACTTCGAATTTTATGTTTGTAACGTTTAAAAATGTAAAACTATGTTAGAATTTGAAACCCGAAGTCTTACCTTACTAGACGTCTGACTTGCTCTAAACAATTTGCATTGCACATTAGTACATCAGGAAGTGTTTTTATTTTTTAACTCCTCCTTTACCTGAAGACAATCTACCGTAGTATGCCTACGTTTTTTTATTGTTATCGCTACAATAATATCTGTGTAGCTACAGTCCCATCAAAACGTCGAGATGAAAAACAAACGCACACAATTTAAAAGTGCTATATAAAAATGTTTTACAGTTTCTATCTCTGTCTTAAAGAATAAACCTACATTTTAGTTGACGGCGTCAATTTACATTTATGATTTTAAAATTCATATATTTGCATTTTGGGGCTATGGGATTTTTTTGGGCATTTTGTTGGCTAATTACCCCTAATTTCACATATTGTTTTTTGATATAATGATGAAAAAATAATATTTTCTCACTTGTACTTGTTAATATCCTTAGAAATGTGTTTCTTTTTTGTTTTATTAAATAAATTAATGATAACAGTTTAATGATAACAGATAATTTGGGAAAAGTTATTTTTGTCATGGTGATTGTGTGAGTTTTCACTGTTTTAAATAGACGCCAAAAGACTTATATTTTGAAATGTAAAATGGGGCGGGGCCTGAGAGGGTGGTTGTTCATTTCCGGTCGTGAGCTTCGCTAGTGCATATCGTTAGATATCAGTGCATTCTGACGTAATTATTTTTATATTTTGCTTATTTGAAAAATAAGACAACCGTTGTCTATCTTATGTCGAAATGGCAACAACAATTAGCACGCAACGTGGGCAGGTAAGTGTTCATTTGTTATAAATGCAGTCTAATTGCAACATTTTAGCTTGCTCACGCTGCATAATAAACATTTCCTCAATCAATGTAAACAAACATTGAAAGTTGCGCAGTACATAATTACCAATGCAACAACAGACATGTGTAGATGTTACTCAAGAAGACAACTCAATTCGCGTCTAAACATCACTATATTTGACGCAAAAAGTATCGAAAAGTTCAAACGTAACGTTATGCCAGTTCATAATTTTGTGTTGCTGAAACGTCGAGTTCTTCATAACAAGTAGGTCGTTTGTGTCAAGAAAGATATGATGACTATACGTCATCAAATATAATTTCATGCCAGACTTTAAAAAACAAATTGTGTCCGTGTTGTTACTAAGTTAGACAGGCGATGTATTATTTAATTTATATGAACGCATTTCTTGTAATCAAACGTTATTTGATTACAAACATACAGTTTGCGCTTTACCATGATGGATAATATTTGTTTGACGTAATAATTTGTGCATGGTATTGTTGACACCATCGAGCTCCTGATTTAGCAAGCAGTGAAGTTGACGACGCATGACATAAACGGACACTTCTAACGTTAGTCAACCTCAGTTATTTAGGTTTGGTGATATCAATAAAGTAAAAAGACAATAAGAGTAAACAGATATAATAGGAGTGTATTTACAAAGGAAATTGTACCATGTTCAGCAGTACTTTGGTCATCTTTTTTGTAAATGAACTGGAAAAGAGCCTGGACAGTAACAAATACTGTATAAGTAAAGTTTGAGAGGGGTATCCTTTAAAATGTCTTAAATATTTTAAACTGTAATCCCATTTAATTCACAATGTGCCAGGAATTTGGGCATCCTATTTGACTCCAGTTAAAAGTTTGATAAACAGATCACTGATTTTGTCAAGTCATGGTTTAACCAACTCCACTTTCTTGGTAAATTTATGCTTAAAAAAAAAAAAAAAAAAAATATATATATATATATATATATATATATATATATATATATATATATATATATATATATATACATATACATACCCTGGGGCAATTTTAAAAACCGCAATCAATGCCTTTGTAACATCTCGGCTTGATTACGCAGGATTTTTCTGATTTTTGCAGTGGCTTTTCTCAAAATTTGTACCAATATGTGTGGTATTTCTTGTGTAGTTTTTCAGGGAGCATCTAACATTCTTATTACTTTTCTGACCTCAAGAACTATTGGGCTCTGTAATTTCTATAAGGAGAAACACTGATAATAACTAAAACTATAATGTCAACATTTTATTTCAAATGTAACACCAAAACAAAATAAATAGTTAAAAAAAAATATATATATATTTTTTTATTATTGCATTTTTTTCACAGGATTTGGTGAAACTATGTGGTTATGGTTGTCAGGCCCTCTGGGGGATGCTCCCCCTGTACATTTAAATGAACAGACCAACTTTTTGGTACTTAAGCTTATTTACCGAATCCCCAGAGTAAGATAAGTCCATACATAGGGTGCTCATCTCCATGCGTGCTTTAACTCTGTCTGAAGCACCCAACGCTAGCCTAGCTTAGCACAAATACTTGAGGTAAAAGGCTCCATCTAGCCTACTGCTCCCAAAAGTGACAAAATAATGCCAACATTTTCCTATTTACATGTTGTGATTTGTATAGTAGGGTATAGGGTTCAATCAATTTTGTATATCTTGTTTCAAATATGATACAACAAGCTTTTGAGGAATGCTTATTTCTCAGTCATCATTGTAGGCCTATTGCATTACATTGTGTTTTGCCCAATAAACATTAAGCATTTAAATATCATCTTACCAAGACATGTTAGGCCTACTTGGAGATACAGAGTGTCAAATTATATTTAGATTAGGGATGGGCATTTTTCAAAAATATTGCATTTGAATATTCGGGCTCATGAAAATCGAATATTCGAATATCTGATTTATTAAATTATGTTTAACGAAAAAGACGTTATTTTTAAGGGGTTTTTTTACGTTTTTGTCACCATTCTGGACAAGCTTACAATTAGGCAATACACAACAAGCTTACAATAGTAATTAAAGTTTTCTTTTAGTTGAAAACATTAGACAGTAGACATATGTGTAAACAAAAAATAAATATATAAAAAAGCATTAATAAAAGCATGCTCAAGCAGCGTAAGCGAAAAAAAACCCTAATAAAGCAGATTGCGTCAGATACCGTACAGAACATACACACATATGTTACACACGAGTCAGCAAATGATTGATTATCGTGTTTATATTGTTTCACGTTTATGTTGAGAAAAACAATAATATCTAACGTTACATGCAGGGGTGCCGCCGCCAGCACTTTATGCTCGAGTGAGAAAAGACGCGCGCTGACAGACGTTTCAGAGACACAAGAGAACGGTGTTTCTAACAGCACTTTGCATTTTCTGTTCTTAAACCGGTCTCCCTTAACAAAACTTAAAATAAGTGTGTCTCAAAATCATTTTGCTATTAGATAAGTTAACATCTTTGATCACGCGGGTCCAGCTGCGCTTACCTGCAGTCGTGATGCAATGATGAACAGCTGGGTTTCCTCACTCGACTGTTTGGATTTCATGTGATTTCTCATGGTGATGATATCATAACTCAGATTAATTAATTAATTTGATCAAAAGTCATTCCGTTTAGTAAGATCCTTTTCAAGTAACGTTAATTCCAAACTTCGCGAGGCAGACGACAACATTATGCGATGAAATACAGACATTTTGTTAACACACTCCACAGCGCCATCCAGTGCATTTAACTATAACTGCGAGTTAGTTCTTTAGGATTCATCATGGACTCACTGCATTTACGGCCAGCAAAGCAACGTATTCAAAATTAGAATAGTATTTTATTTTCCGAATAATAATTACATATCGAATATTCGTGCACATCCCTAATTTAGATGCATTTATGTAAGAAGTTGTCTGCTATACTGTTATAAACATCTCATTGATTTACATTTTTGGCCATATAACAGCTGCACCAAAATGTTATTTTTGTTCAGTTTGGGCATCTGAATAAACTTAAGATGTTTTTTTTTATCCTCCATATTCTCACTATATATCACTATACTTTTGACTTTTTTTATTTTGTCTAATAAAGAATAGTTAAAAGAAAAGTTTGGTTATTTATAATTTTTTTGATATATATTATTTAATTTAATTTATGAAATAGTATTAGGTCTGTGGGGTCTCCTTCACTCGTTCCATCTTACTCCTCGTCCGTTTTGGTGTTTACAGAGTGCACAAGCCTCTTTTATGTAGCATACCATAGGTATGTAGCATACAGACATGAGTGACATTATTTCCATCAATCGGTTCAGTTTATCAATATAGCGTGTGTGTGAGTGAGTGTGTGTGAGAGAGATGCGCGCTTTCAGCGTGTGCAGGTTGTGGTGGTTGACTGACTGACAGACATATTGCTGAAGCAATGCCGCAAACACAAGTTCAGATCAATTCAAGTTAAACGCACATAGCCTACTTCGGAATGGACTTTCCTTTGGCTAAATTTGAAGTGTGATGCGTCTGGTGGGAAATTCGAGATGGTCCTCACTGCAGAACATGAAATCCATGCGACGGAGTCGAGATCAAACTCCTCCCACCTTACATATACCTAAATCTACCCAGCGCCACCCCCTGATCCCTAAACCTACCCAACTCCACCCCTCAGATCTGGATCTGACTCCACCCTCTGGATCTTGTGTACTGCAATGAGGTGTAACTGGGAAATTCTGCAATCGCAGAATCCTGGAGGGGCCCACTACACCTATTTTATTTTCTCCGCCTACTTTATTTCCTTATTTCTTTATTGAGCTTTTCCATGTCAAATAAGAAAATAGCAGTTTCATAGTATGACAATGTCCAAATGTAATGTAAAGTATATTTTCTATCAAACAACGTTTTTGGAGTATTTAGTTTTGTGCATGTCACTCAGAAAAAGATTTAATAAATGCTTACCAATTGTGTGAGGACTAAACAAAAAGGCTACCTTTGTTCCAAATGCTGTAACTTTTGATAACTTTATGTTATCACTTCCTGCAACTGCTTACAAACCATTAAACACTGTAAATAACGCTGGTTATTTAAAATATAACTGACGAACACATGCCTTGTTTGGACTCCTTTAGTTAATAACGCATTGTAAAACTTCACTGTTTTATGGACACTGCCATGTTTTACAATGTAGCTATGGTTACTGGTTAATCATAAAATTATTTTTAGATTTAATCAGGGAAAAAAATATCAGTAGATTAATCGTTTGAAAAAAATTATTGTTAGTTTCAGCCCTACTTTGACCTTGTGAACTATGCTACTAATGGTGTCTCTAGGATGTCTCTAGAAGCATCAGGGGTGCTTAAGACCACACCCGTTTGGCAGATTTGTGCTGTTTTGAGGGATTTTATTCAGGGGTTGGATTTGTTCATTGCAAACAGCTGAAAGTCTATATTTTGCCAATAAGTGTTAGAAATTGAAACTGTAATAAGACATCACCCACTGATAATGATGAACAGTACACTACAAACTAAAACTGGATGGAGTTTCCTTTGGGGACTTATTAAAAGACCCATTCTTATATGTTAAACAGAGCAGCAAGGTATATTAGATTAAAATCCCAAGCCAGGCAACAATAAGGATCCCAAAATTCTAAAAAAGTTTAGACCAATTACATTATTAAACAATGATTGCAACAACATTTGATTTAATTGAACACCTGTTTATTTGCCATTGAAACACTTTCTTTTTATGCAAAATTCAAACAGTTCAATCTCTTTACCAGGAGGCACATCAATCCGATTTTCCATCAAACGTGGGGTTAAACAGGGTTGCCCTATTTCTTTACTTCTCTTTATAATGTCCACTGAAATACTTTGTCTTTAACCGTTCAAATGGCTACATTAGGAGTACTTGGACAACTAAGTCACTGATTTGAGAGGATCACATGTTCTTATTCTGTGTTTAGGTCTACATTGGTGAGTTGCCTCAGGATTTTCTGAGGATCACCCCGACTCAACTGCAACAGCAGGTACAGTTAGACGCCCAGGCAGCCCGACAGCTGCAGTATGGAGGATCTTTGGGAACAGCTGGTCGCCTCAGTATCACTGTAGTACAGGTACCTTTATGTGTTGTGTTAAAATTGGACATCAATAAAGTATTTTACAAGAGTAATTTAGTTTTGGTAAATGTAGATGTAAAAATGTTGATGCTTTGCTATTGCTACATTGCAAAGCATAATATCTTATGTTTTTATGTTACTACATATCAGAGAAGAAAAAACACTTCATTGTTTTAAAGTTAATTTAAGAGTACTGCTCATTTTCCCAGTTGACTAGCTATTTAATTCAGTTCAGTTCACATTTAGTTGTATAGCTTTCCACAATATCATTTCAGCTTTACAGAAAAGGCATGTCTACATTACAATTTAAAGTCTACATTACAATTTGTGACTGTCCAAGTAATGTATTTCAGAAATGTACATATGCAAATCACGCTGTATTATTTACGGTTGAAACAATGTGCTCATTAAAGTAATTATTACAAGTTATTAACATAATAATTACAATATATATAAATTTAGCATTGGTGCATGTTGATTCATCTGAAGTCCTCAAAGGAGTTGGAGTCATCTCTTCACAGGTGTTGGGGCACCTGAAGTGGGCATTGTTTTTGTTTCTGAGGTAAATATTTTTCCAAGACGTCCCAGAGTGGCCTAAGCCCATCCCAAGCTCAGCGTCCCAAGTGTTTCTGATCTGTTGACTGATTATTTCTTGAGCTGTTATTGACTGGAAAACGAATCCGCATCTAAGTTAAAGTGTGGTCACATTAGCAAATTATTTCGTCCCGAAATACCTGATTGCATGGATTTCTGTTGAAATTACAGAATTTTGCCTGTGAAAGTTCATTAGACAACAGTGACTGCATGTTTAGGATTAGAGTATGCAACTTTGCCTTTTTGGCCAGTGTCAATAATTTATGTATAATTCTAGTATAATAAAAAAAATATTAAAAAGTAGAAAATATGTCTATTTTACCACGTGTATTTTTGTTTTATGCTGCAGGTCTTTCTTGTAAAAGTGACTAACCTGTGTAAAGGTTATTATTACTATACTACTATTATTATTATTAACTCAAGTTATTTATATCACTCATATTTTCTGTGGTTAATACGCTGATTAGGCCTAACATGAGCAATGGATTTCAGCCAGTTGCTTTGCTTAATACTGAATTTGTACATGAATGGCTCATTGCAACTTTTTTCTGTTTGTGCATCTGTGACTTTAGGTGTCCAAAAATAATACAGAATTTTTGAAAGGAAATTCCGAAGCCTAGAAGTTATGATATTATCTTATATCAGATTCTTATTTCCACAGGCAAAGCTTGCAAAGAACTATGGTATGACACGTATGGACCCTTACTGCAGGATTCGACTTGGGTATGCTGTCTATGAGACTCCTACTGCCCACAATGGAGCAAAGAACCCTCGCTGGAACAAGGTCATCCAGTGCACTATCCCACCTGGGGTGGACTCCTTCTATCTGGAAATCTTTGATGAGGTCAGACTGAAATAACCTTTTGTGTTACATATAAAACCTTTTCATTTTTGTGGAGCATCCCATAATTTTGTCTTACCTCATTTCTATCTACTTCATTCTTGTCTCTTTCTCATCTGAGCTATAATTAATAGAAAGCTCTCATCTATGTTTTGTACATGGATTACTTCCTTGAAATTAAGCAATCTTAACCCTCATCCTTACCTTGGGTCATTTTGACCCAAAGCTTTTTATGTTTGTTTTTTGTTTTATATATATATATATATTATTACTTCAATTGACCTTATGCACAGCTTCACTACTTCCTTGAACTTAAGCCAGCTTGTTTCCTGTCTGCCATTATTGGCCGAACTTGATTAATTCAGGTGTATCTGATTATTGTTGCCATGACTACTGAGGTCAGGCACACCTGGATTAATCAATTTGTCAAATAATGACATACAGGAAACAAGGAGCTGTGTATAAGGTCAATTGAGTGTTCATCAGAGGGTTCCAAGACCGTAGGACTTTTGTCGCACTTGAACCACGAATGCACACAAAAAATTTAATGGATTCGACTTGGAGTTTTTGTGGTTAAAATAAAAAAATATAACATCCTTCCCTCGCGGGAACTGAATGAAGTGCGAGGAATACCTCAGTACACATAGAATAACCTTCAAAATGTCAATAGTTCAAACTAAACATGCTAAAATTTTACCAAAAATGTATTTTATAATGTGTACATGTCTGTTTGAATGCACATTGAAGAGAAATGACTCAAGGACCCAGTGGAACAGCTCATTTGCTCCATATAGAGCTATTGGGCCATCTAGTGGCAAGAGTCATAAAATATCATGTTATATTATTATTTTTCCACAAGAGGTCGGTAAAGACAGCCATTATAAGATTATTTTTTAATATAAGTTAAAAGAATGTGAAGAATGTGTTTAAATTACTACTTATTTATTATTTATTGATCAAATCTAGAAATTTAAAGTTAAAAAAATGCATTAAAATTTGCCTTACCTTTGGCAAGCACTACTAAATAGAAAAAAAATAGGATGAAGGTTAATAGTGTTATCAAAAATATATATATATATTTATAATATTTAATTTTGTTAATGAAAACTATGACAAAATATTTGTTGATTTACCATTTTTACATGACACCAGCATCATTAAACAACAACTGTGACTAAAGCGACATTTAGTATTGTTGACAAGAATTGATCATGATGTAGTTTAAATAAAAACGTTACTAAAATTTTTATTTCTAACAAAAAAGAAGATAAAATAATTTAGACTTTTACAATAGTACAATTTTTATTTCTAACAAAAAAAGGAGATAAAATAATTTAGACTTTTACAATAGTACAATACAAAGATCCTGTTGGAGCAGCAATTTACTTTTCTTTGTTTTATATCAGTGGGTTTGCCTTTCAAGTAGCCTAGTTCAAAATAGTGTTTATGTTTCATTAAGGAATTTAATTTTTTCATTGTTCAATGTCTAAACAATTTTTTTCTTAGTTTTAGGTGACTAAAAGTTCAAATAAGATGTATAAGTAGCTTTTGGAAATATAATGTTTAGAAAAACATCACTGCTGTGCATCTTGAGACAAAACAATGCCACTGACCTATTTTAAGATAAGTCAGTGCAAGTTGCTTTTAGTCTGGGACTAGGCTAAAAATATCCTGCAGATACCCTGCTTTAGAAAGCCGTTTGTCTGCTGTCTATTACATCACTCACAAATATCAACAAACAAACACCATTTTTTTTTAAATAATTACATTTTAATTCTGAAAACCTAAATCTAATGTTAACTATTCTGGCTGTAACCTCTTCTAACTGACGGTTGTTGTTTGTTTGTGGACAGAGGGCATTTTCCATGGATGATCGCATCGCATGGACACACGTGACTATCCCAGAGGGCCTGCGAGGGCACTGTAGTGGATGAGTGGTACAGTTTGAGCGGAAGACAGGGTGATGACAAAGAGGGCATGATTAATCTTGTCATGTCTTTTGCAGTAAGTCCTAAAAAATACTGAAAATTATGGCATAACCAGGTGTAATTGCAAACTAAAGATAAAAGCTGTTCCATAATGTTGATGTTTTTTTAACCAATTTGATTGAGATTGGTATTTGTTCTCTTGGCTGCAAATTTGTCATTTAGCATTTTTGCATTTTTCCTGTACAAATTTCCTGGTCAGGACATGCTTTAAAATTCTCATGTGCTATAAATCGAGGAAAAGTAGCTCTCTCAGGGAAAGAGCTTGACAACTTTTGCTGAATCTTTTTTCTTCAGTCAATACCAGCGGGAATGATGATGCAGCCGCAACCTGTGGTTCTGATGCCTACAGTTTATCAGCAAGGCATTGGATATGTGCCCATAGCAGGTTTGTTTCACAATCTGTCATCATAACTAGAGATGCACCAAGCGATCAGGCAATATTCATTTTAAAACTGTAATCGAACATAGGCTGATTGTGCTTAAATTCAGGGTCTGTAGGATAGACCTGCATGATTATTTGTTAAAAGATCTCAATTTCAATACCCATGTGATCTTATTCCTGAATGTCAATGATTCGGCTATGTCTATTAGACCTTTGACGATCATACTGGAACATTCAAATGTGTTTGCATTGCCGCTAAGCCAGAGATTGGTCATGTTTCGGTATGAAACAACAAAGTCTTTTCAACCTTACAGTAAAGTTTATTTCTATGTTACAAATATTCTAATTATCACAGAAGTACTTGGATAAAAGTTTATAGTTTGGTTAGAAACACTTATGTCTATGTAGTAATTTAAATAGAGCAAATCATGATTTTTCTTCTTTATAGATTGTGCTTATGGGGTGCAATATAACATGTATTTGTGGTTTTTCTTTTTTAAAAAGTCTTATCTTTCCTAAATTTCACCTTTATTTTAAGCCGCGTTCTTCTCTGTCATTTGAAAGACCGGTTGACTTCCTGAGTCTATGAAACCACTCCCTCAGAAACAGGCAATGGGGTCAGATTGGTTAATTTGGGCCGATGTATTGTGATTGGCTAAACTGAGTAATGCACGTTGTCCGGATACTTAACGCCCATTACTTTTATGGGCAAAGTTGCATGTTTGTTCCTGTCAAATGTACATAATGGCATAGATACTGCAGTATCAGTATGAGCCAGAATCAGACCCAGAAAGTGGAAGAGAGTCACCACACACGGCTCTTACAAAACGTTTCTGAATGGTAATTTGCCTATTTTTTTTTTTTTTTTTACTTTATACACGTTTGTTTTACACAATAGCATCGAACTAATATGGCTACTATATACACAAACAGCGTTGGCATTGGTTTACATTCTTGATCAAATCGAAAAATTATGTCAAAGTGTATATATACATGAAAAATACAAAATTAGTACATATACAAATTCAGGTCCAAAATGTTTGTACTTATTTGTCGTAGACACAAAATAACATAACTAAGTGGCTATAAAGCCAGCGCTGGCATTTGATAAAACTAAAACATTAGGTCTGAAATTATACATGCAAATACATTTAAAATGATTAAGTCTTCTTACAGGTTGTGGCCCAACAACTGCTGCCTCTGGTTTTAAAGTTGGAACTGCTTCATGTTTTAGTAACAGTTTCTTGTTGAATCCGGTGTTGAATTCGAGGAGATTCTGGAAGCTGTCTTCTGTAAAATGTGCAGCACATGTCATTTTCAGGAACATAATCGAACATAATCAAACATAAATTGTATCCATGTACATACTATATACTATTTAATTACAATTATTGGGTAGTAACTAGGTACTAACCCTAAACCTACCCTAGCCCATGTACTTACCTTATACTAGCCAGTACTTTCTAGGTAAGTGTGCTGTAAGTACACATAAGTACTGTACTGTAAAAGGAAGCATTACCAAAAATTCCCCCCTTTACTTTATTCTATATATTTTGCTTTTGTTGACACAAAGTTAAATGAAAGTTTACAGTCGTCACATTTCTGCTTCCAGAACTTGACAGACTGAAAGAAGATCAAAGGGTTTATTATTTAAGCATGAAAAGGCAGCTTAATTTGCTGTTTTTTCAGATATCCCAAAATAAGGAAGTATAACTAAGATAATATATTTATGATCTACTTAAAACTATTTCAGTATTGTTTTAATAATAACTGTTTAATAATTATTTGATTAAATATGCTAATTATTCACAGTATATAAATATGGTATGGAGGACTCTAAACCACGGAATAGTCGGTTAATATTTTTCACTTCATCAAACACGCATCAAATCATAATCCCCAAAATGGTTTCCTGTGCACATTTTAATACTTCCTTCAATTATAAAAAATAAAACATAAAATGATTTTTTGTCCTAATTTCCTAGGTGTCCCTGGTATGTACAACCAAGGTGTGGTACCAATGGGAATGCCAGCTGTGCCTCCTGTTGCAGCACAGAACCCCATTTGCAGTGAAGAAGACCTTAAAGCCCTTCAGGATATGTTTCCCAACCTGGACAAGGAAGTGATTCGCACTGTTCTGGAGGCCCAACAGGGCAACAAGGATACAGCCATAAACTCCTTGCTACAGATGGCAGAGGAGCTTTAACTGGAGAGCTGCCACTCACAGCTTAAATTTTCAACTGTACCAACAATGTAAAACTTTATACCAAAAATACCTTGTAAAAATGCACACTGAAGTCTATCAACCCTAAATAGTAGCAAGTAAATCTAACTTGTAATTGTTTTTGCTAATTCAGCATTCAGAATGGTTGTTTCTGGAATGTTATAGAGAATGTAGGATAATTTTGCAAAAGAGTATCTTGTTGCATGTCCACTGAGGGCAGTATACCATATCTGTATTGTAGTGATCCCATGTTTTAAAGATGTTTGATATTATGCTTTTATCTGTAAGAATTTAGTTACATGTACATGAATATAATTTATTTTGAAGATTATTAAAGAGATATCAGAGTATGTCATTTTGATGGGTCTTTTGTATGTGCACAAACCACTTTATGACAATTACCAGAACAAGTCTCTGAGAGCATCTGCTACGCTAAGTGTAACATGGCAAATATTTTTACAGTATATAAGAAGTACATTGCCTGTCTTTGCACAGCACACAAAACATTTACAGGACCTTTCAAATTATGATAGTGTTTTTTTGTGGTTATAAAAGGATAAACATTGCATACACTCTTAAAAAAATGGTTAATTGGGGCTGTATATATGAAGCATAGGGTTCTTTACTCAACTCCAAAGAACCTTTTATGCTAAAAAAGGTTCTATAATAACAAGAACCCTTTTGGCACAAAGGTTCTTTATAGGCTATTATTCATTCATATATATTACATTATTCTACAACATTTTGCAGTTGTGATTAAATTATTGTTTATTAAACTGTTGTAGTAACATTTTAATCATGCTGATTTTAGAGGAGAAAAACTGAAATGGCACTCTTTGTGTGATATTAATATTATGATATAAATTATAAATGTTGGATCTGTGACAAATTGCTGTTCTTTTATTGCAAGTTGCTTTGAATAAAAGCATCTGCAAAAGGTAAGTTAAAAGGCTATACTTGCCATACCACTCTAACTTAACATGGATTTAACTTATAATTCAAATATGTAAGATCATGAGCAATGGTTATTGGTTTCCCACAAATATAATCATTTTGCATCCAAAATCAATACAATGTGAATCCATAATCTTAATCTGTAGATTTATTTCTATATGCACAATGTTGAGAGCATTGTAATTTTCCAGAAAATGAAAATGTGCAAGAAAACTTAAATTTGCATTAGTTTATTAAGAGTTACTCAGACAAGAAATTAAAGCTGTCATTCTCATGACACCAGTTAATTATCACAAACATTTAAAAAGAACAGATTCAGTGAGATACATTTGAAATGGTGCTATTGAATGTTGTTAAAAAAAGCAGGTTCACAATCTCCTCCGACGTCTCTTTAAGGAAGTAGATTGACCAGTGCAATCGCTGGCCTTGCAGCCACAGGAATCAATGTGAATGTATGAGTGGTTGATGTTTGACCCATCTGGGCAAGTCAGAGTCACTTCCTTTTTGCTGGTTATCATTTCTTGACAGCACGAGCATGAATGCACAGAGAGTTCGCTTCCACTGAATATCTGTTTTAATATACAATGAAGAGATGGTTTCTGTTGTTAATTACCAGCACATACAGTATCATTTTGTCTCCATAGTATGGAAGCTTGTTACTGCCATGGATTAAAACAATTAAAATATAATTGCGACTTTTTATCTTACAATTCAAACTTTTTTTGCAATTCTCAGAATTGTCTTAAAGCGTTAGTTCACCCAAAAATGAAAATGAAGTCATTAATTACTCACCCCCATGCTGTACCAACCCCGTAAGACCTTCGTTCATCTTCAGAACACAAATGAAAGATATTTTTGATTAAATCTGAGAGCTGGATCACTCCTCCATGGACTGCCTAAGGGACTGGCTCTTGATGGCCCATAAAGTCATTAAAGAAAATGTTTAAATATTCCATGTGCCTACAGTGGCTCAATTATAAGTTTATCAAGCGACAAGACTACTTTTTGTGCGAAAAAAACATAAATAACGACTTTATTCGACTATTCCATTACTTCCTTATGGGCGCATGCAGAGAACTGAGACGAGGACGTTCTCATTCGACGACTACTTGTTACCGGCTGCTCACCGCTTAGGAGTATTACCGCCACCTACCGTATAAGATGATGATCCATATATAAGGCGCTCCGGAGTCTGGATTATAAGGCACACTGAAGTTTTTTGAGAAGATTAAAGGCTTTTAAGTGCACCTTATAGTGCGGAAAATACGGTAATTGAAAAGCGTATGTACAGGGCAGATCTTCCTCTGCTTGTAAACAGAAAGTTTTGCGCTTCCAGCTATATCAGCACGTCATCTTATACTGTAGGTGGCGGTAATACTTCCTAAGTGGTGAGCAGCCGGTAACAAGAAGTAGTCGAAGAAGAACGTCGTCATCTCAGTTCTCGCGCATGCGCCCATAAGGAAGTAATGGAATAGTCTAAATAAAGTCGTTATTTATGTTTTTCGCACATAAAGTAGTCTGATTGCTTGATAAACTTATAATTGAGCCGCTGTAGGCACATGGAATATTTAAACATTTTTCTTTAATGACTTTCGCATGCGCCCGTCAAGAGCCAGTCCCTTAGGCAGTCTATGAAGGAGTGATCCAGCTCTCAGATTTAATTAAAAATATCTTTATTTGTGTTCCGAAGATGAATGAAGGTCTTAGGGTTGGTACAGCATGGGGGTGAGTAATTAATGACTTAAATTTAATTTTTGAGTGAACTAACCCTTTAATCCTCAGAACTGCAATGTATAAAGTCACAAAAATGTCAAATGTCAGATATGAACACCACAGCAAGAAAGAAAAGTCAGAATTGTGAAAACTGACAATTACCTTTTTCCAAAATGTTTATTCTGTGGCAGAAACAAGCTTCCAAACTATGTTTTTTTAGAAATGAAGGATTCTGATTATGATACTCACATTGATGAGGTATCACACAAGCCTGCACAAGAAGTTATTTCCACAGGTGTGCTGCTTTTACAGCCATTGCTGACCAAGTAGGTGCTGTTTTTCTGGACCTTACATTTGGTCTCCAGTGTACCTAAAAAAATTAGAAACACATTAGCTAAGTGTTACAAAATATACTTCTACATCTTGTATGTCCTGGAAAATCTTAAAAAGTACTATTTTCTTCTCTCTCAAAATATTATTTTGCTCCCAAAAACAATCATATGTATATATGAGTGGCATTAACTGTCAATTTTATAAATCACAAATCATGATTCAAATGGTGCAAACATGTTTCTAAGAGTGAGAATTGATTCTCATTATATATGCAATTGTTAAATAATTCATGCATAATTATTTTCCATAATAAATTGTCTCAGCTGAGACTCACATGTTTTACAGCAGCCATCTGCGTCTATTGTCTCTGTTCCCTGTAGAAAATGAAAAAGCATTGATCAAACACTTAATTTTAACATATTAATACTAATAGTTCAATCAAAATAATGTCCTGTGAAAGCCACTTACAGGGATACAATCTTCAGCATTAAAGGCAGGACAAGCAGTCTCAATCTCAACTGCCACTGAGTGACCGTCGATTCGTTCACACATGTATGTCACACATTTGTCATTAGTTGGTTGCCATATCTCGTTAACCTGTTAGTGAAGAAATATTTAGATTATAGACATTAAAAGATTTCTTCGTGGATAAATTAATGTCCTTTAATTTGATGTAATGAGCTGTGTTTACAATACAACTGTTAAAATGCTAAAAAGAATGTGAGAACTTACTGAAATCGAAACTGTGATGTTGTCATGCATAACCACACAATTAGTGCTAACACACTCTCCACAGCACTGACCAGGAATAGCTTGGTACTCCTGATTCTATAGGGGAAAAAAGGGGATACATTTATATCTAACTGGGCATTGTGTTCTTTTAAAGCTGTCTTTGTTTATTATTATCCACATGCATAACCCAACTAGCCTTCATTACATGCATAAATCGACATCTTTACCTCTGGACAGTTATAGAGTGTGTGATAGCAATCAGCTATCACACACTCTGGGAAATTAAGTTGTGTTTCAGGGTCTACATTCCAACCACAGTGGCAAAGTGTACAAGGATCATCACTTGGGATATATGAGCCAGGCTAGAGAAGAAAAGAGTGAGAGGGAATAAGTGTACACAGTTGTTTAGATATTTTATAAGCTATTTATTTATGTACAAAAATCTTAAAATTCTAAAACTTTTACCTGATACACTGTTGTATTATAGACACAAACTTCCATGGGTGCTGTAAAGAATAAGAAATGAATTGAGTCCACACCTGTGCATTGCATAATACCAAAACAGTAAACTATCATTATTTGAGAACTGATTTTTATACTGACAGCAAATAAACTCTGGACAGCAGTTATCTGGAGTGATACTGAAGGATGGTATAAAGCCCAGTGGACATTGTATTGAGGGAATAGGGCACAGATTTATATCGCAACCTGTAGAAATATATATAAAACATTTTTGTTTAGCATTTCATTTTAAATGTACAGACATTTCTACAATAAATGTTTAGACCACAAAGTCAAAGAGGCTCATCAGCTGAAAACCAGTTTAACATTAAACATATAAAAATAGATGAAACATATTAAACTAAAAATATATCAAATGCAAAGTACTTAAATTAATTGTTACATGAAATTATGGAAGCATCTGTTTTAAAATGCCTGTGTCCACAATATTTGTCGTGTTCAGATCACTTACTGCATTCATAGATCTCACAGCAGTCAATCGTTCTGTTGACGAGCACTTGTCCAGGCTTATCACAAGTAACAGGTGGTGAAACAGGACAAGTAACAGGCTGGCAAATAACCCTCAGTGTTTCACTCTCACACTGACACATTTGACATCCACTCTGCCATGTCTCATTGGGCTGCAAAATCAATTAAAACTGGTCAGGTTCAACCCGTTTTAGCTTGCTGACATGTTATTATTGAATATGATTGATTAATTACTAATCCAAAAGTACTTATCCAATGCAATGTAAGTTGCTTTGGATATAAATGCCTGTCAAATGTAAACATGCTAATTTAATTTTGATATTCTTGTTTTTCTGCTGAAATGGAGGGTCGTGGGGCTACTGATGATACAACATATGAAACAAAGGAACAAGTTATTTAAAGTAGGATGTACCTGTCTTGGTGGATCAAGAGAATCACACTTAGGCCCAAAGTTTGTAGTTGTTACTTCTGTGTTTGTATTAGTTGTTGATATTAATGTGACAGGTTGTTTTGTGCCTATTGTTGATGTGCTAGAATATGTGGTTGTTTCAGGAGAAATGGATGGTGATGGAGAGGTTCCACAAGATGTTGAAATCTTCATGATATCACAAGTTGCATTACAGTATGCAGTAAAGCACCAACCAAAGCCATCAGTAACATTATAAATTATATCACCTGTAAAAGACAAAAGTTACACAATTTTATACTGTCTCTCAAATATTCAATAATAATAGTTATATATATACATATAATATGCAATGAGAGGTATTTTTACCTGATTGAAAATGTGTGCCATTCACAAGACAACAAACAATAGAAGTGGTTGAGAATAGAGAGGATTCTGAAGTCAAAGAATGGGTAAAATATGGTAGTGTTTGTGTAATGGGAGCAATTGAGGTCTCCATAGATGTGGATGAGTAGAAAATGTTTGTAGTGGTAATTGCTAGACTGGTTGATTTGGATGTTTCGAATGAAGTTTCCTCTTCTAAAGTGGATGTTGCTGAAGTTGTTGGTAGGCCAGTTGTTATCACCTTCGGAGGCCTGGTGGTTGACAAATGTGTCTCAGATGTGGTCAATTCGTTCTCAGTTACAGTCTCAGTTGTTGTTACTTCTCCAGTTGTTTGAGTAGCTGTAGAGGATTTTGAAGTTGTGTAGACACTGCTTGGAGATGATGTCTCTGTAGGTGGCTGGACAGTGGTGCTTCCCTCCTCGACAAGGACAGTGGTGGATGGGATGGCTGGTGTAGTGGTTGAAAGAGTTGTTTCAGCTTTGACTGGTTTTGTTGTTGAAGAAACACCCTGAGTGCTAACGTCATACCCAGTGGACGATTCAACACTCACTGTTGTTGACACAAGTGTACTGACTGGCACAGCAGTTGTCTTTGTTAGCGTTGTTGGTTGAGTGGATGTAACGTCTGGTAATGAAGTTTGTGTCACTGGGAGAGATGTACTAGGGGATGTCGACGTTTCAGATGATGTAGCTGTTAACTCTTCTAAAGTGGTCGTGGCTGTAGTTGTTGGTAGGCTTGTTTGACCAGTTGTTACCACCTTTAGTGGCCTGGTGGTGGAAAAAGGTGTGAGAGATGTGGTCAATTCATTCTCAGTTACAGTTTCAGTTGTTACTTCTCCAGTTGTTTGAGTAGCTGTAGAGGATTTTGAAGTTGTGTAGACACTGCTTGGAGATGATGTGTCTGTAGGTGGTGGGACAGTGGTGCTTCCCTCCTCGACAAGGACAGTGGTGGATGGGATGGCTGGTGTGGATGTTGAAAGAGTTGTTTCAGCTTTTACTGGTTTTGTTGTTGAAGAAACACCCTGAGTGCTAACCTCATACCCAGTGGACGATTCAACACTCACTGTTGTTGACACAAGTGTACTGACTGGCACAGCGGTTGTCTTTGTTAGCGTTGTTGGTTGAGTGGATGTAACGACTGGTAATGAAGTTTGTGTCACTGGGAGAGATGTGCTAGGGGATGTCGACGTTTCAGAGGATGTAGCTGTTAACTCTTCTAAAGTGGTCGTGGCTGTAGTTGTTGGTAGGCTTGTTTGACCAGTTGTTACCACCTTTAGTGGCCTGGTGGTGGAAAAAGGTGTGAGAGATGTGGTCAATTCATTCTCAGTTACAGTTTCAGTTGTTACTTCTCCAGTTGTTTGAGTAGCTGTAGATGATTTTGAAGTTGTGTAGATACTGCTTGGAGATGATGTTTCTGTAGGTGGCTGGACAGTGGTGCTTCCCTCCTCAACAAGGACAGTGGTAGATGGGATGGCTGGTGTAGTGGTTGAAATAGTTGTTTCAGCTTTCACTGGTTTTGTTGTTGAAGAAACACCCTGAGTGCTAACCTCATACCCAGTGGACGATTCAACACTCACTGTTGTTGACACAAGTGTACTGACTGGCACAGCAGTTGTCTTTGTTAGTGTTGTTGGTTGAGTGGATGTAACGACTGGTGGTAAAGTTTGTGTCACTGGGAGAGATGTGCTTGGGGATGTCGACGTTTCAGATGAGGTAGCAGTTAACTCTTCTAAAGTGGTTGTGGCTGTAGTTGTTGGTAGGCTTGTTTGACCAGTTGTTACCACCTTTAGCGGCCTGGTGGTGGACAAAGGTGTGGGAGATGTGGTCAATTCGTTCTCAGTTACAGTCTCAGTTGTTGTTACTTCTCCAGTTGTTTGAGTAGCTGTAGATGATTTTGAAGTTGTGTAGACACTGCTTGGAGATGATGTCTCTGTAGGTGGCTGGACAGTGGTGCTTCCCTCCTCGACAAGGACAGTGGTGGATGGGATGGCTGGTGTGGTGGTTGAAAGAGTTGTTTCAGCTTTGACTGGTTTTGTTGTTGAAGAAACACCCTGAGTGCTAACCTCATACCCAGTGGACGATTCAACACTCACTGTTGTTGACACAAGTGTACTGACTGGCACAGCAGTTGTCTTTGTTAGCGTTGTTGGTTGAGTGGATGTAACGACTGGTAATGAAGTTTGTGTCACTGGGAGAGATGTGCTAGGGGATGTTGACGTTTCAGATGATGTAGCTGTTAACTCTTCTAAAGTGGTCGTGGCTGTAGTTGTTGGTAGGCTTGTTTGACCAGTTGTTACCACCTTTAGTGGCCTGGTGGTGGACAAAGGTGTGGGAGATGTGGTCAATTCATTCTCAGTTACAGTTTCAGTTGTTACTTCTCCAGTTGTTTGAGTAGCTGTAGAGGATTTTGAAGTTGTGTAGACACTGCTTGGAGATGATGTGTCTGTAGGTGGCTGGGACAGTGGTGCTTCCCTCCTCGACAAGGACAGTGGTGGATGGGATGGCTGGTGTGGATGGTTGAAAGAGTTGTTTCAGCTTTTACTGGTTTTGTTGTTGAAGAAACACCCTGAGTGCTAACCTCATACCCAGTGGACGATTCAACACTCACTGTTGTTGACACAAGTGTACTGACTGGCACAACAGTTGTCTTTGTTAGCGTTGTTGGTTGAGTGGATGTAATGACTGGTAATGAAGTTTGTGTCACTGGGAGAGATGTGCTAAGGGATGTCGACGTTTCAGATGATGTAGCTGTTAACTCTTCTAAAGTGGTCGTGGCTGTAGTTGTTGGTAGGCTTGTTTGACCAGTTGTTACCACCTTTAGTGGCCTGGTGGTGGAAAAAGGTGTGAGAGATGTGGTCAATTCATTCTCAGTTACAGTTTCAGTTGTTACTTCTCCAGTTGTTTGAGTAGCTGTTGAGGATTTTGAGGTTGTGTAGACACTGCTTGGAGATGATGTTTCTGTAGGTGGCTGGACAGTGGTGCTTCCCTCCTCAACAAGGACAGTGGTAGATGGGATGGCTGGTGTAGTGGTTGAAATAGTTGTTTCAGCTTTCACTGGTTTTGTTGTTGAAGAAACACCCTGAGTGCTAACCTCATACCCAGTGGACGATTCAACACTCACTGTTGTTGACACAAGTGTACTGACTGGCACAGCAGTTGTCTTTGTTAGCGTTGTTGGTTGAGTGGATGTAACGACTGGTGGTGAAGTTTGTGTCACTGGAAGAGATGTGCTTGGGGATGTCGACGTTTCAGATGAGGTAGCAGTTAACTCTTCTAAAGTGGTTGTAGCTGTAGTTGTTGGTAGGCTTGTTTGACCAGTTGTTACCACCTTTGGCGGCCTGGTGGTGGACAAAGCTGTGGGAGATGTGGTCAATTCATTCTCAGTTACAGTCTCAGTTGTTGTTACTTCTCCAGTTGTTTGAGTAGCTGTAGATGATTTTGAAGTTGTGTAGATACTGCTTGGAGATGATGTTTCTGTAGGTGGCTGGACAGTAGTGCTTCCCTCCTCAACAAGGACAGTGGTGGATGGGATGGCTGGTGTAGTGGTTGAAAGAGTTGTTTCAGCTTTTAATGGTTTTGTTGTTGAAGAAACACCCTGAGTGCTAACCTCATACCCAGTGGACGATTCAACACTCACTGTTGTTGACACAAGTGTACTGACTGGCACAGCAGTTGTCTTTGTTAGCGTTGTTGGTTGAGCGGATGTAACCAAAGGTGATGAAGTTTGTGTCACTGGGAGAGATGTGCTTGGGGATGTCGATGTTTCAGATGAGGTAGCAGTTAACTCTTCTAAAGTGGTTGTGGCTGTAGTTGTTGGTAGGCTTGTTTGAACAGTTGTTACCACCTTTGGCGGCCTGGTGGTGGACAAAGGTGTGGGAGATGTGGTCAATTCGTTCTCAGTTACAGTCTCAGTTGTTGTTAATTCTCCAGTTGTTTGAGTAGCTGTAGATGATTTTGAAGTTGTGTAGATACTGCTTGGAGATGATGACTCTGTAGGTGGCTGGGCAGTGGTGCTTCCCTCCTCGACAAGGACAGTGGTGGATAGGATGGCTGGTGTAGTGGTTGAAAGAGTTGTTTCAGCTTTGACAGGTTTTGCTGTTGAAGAAAGACCCTGAGTGCTAACATCATATCCAGTGGACGATTCAACGTTCACTGTAGTTGACACAAGTGAACTGACTGGCACAGCAGTTGTCTTTGTTAGTGTTGTTGGTTGAGTGGATGTAACGACTGGTAGTGAAGTTTGTGTCACTGGGAGAGATGTGCTGGTGGATGGCGACATTTCAGATGATGTAGCTGTTAACTCTTCTAAAGTGGTCGTGGCTGTAGTTGTTGGTAGGCTTGTTTGACCAGTTGTTACCACCTTTGGCAGCCTGGTGGTGGACATAGGTGTGGGAGATGTGGTCAATTCATTCTCAGTTACAGTCTCAGTTGTTGTTACTTCTCCAGTTGTTTGAGTAGCTGTGGATGATTTTAAAGTTGTGTAGACACTGCTTGGAGATGATGTTTCTGTAGGTGGCTGGACAGTGGTGCTTTCCTCCTCGACAAGGACAGTGGTGGATTGGATGGCTGGTGTAGTGGTTGAAAGAGTTGTTTCAGCTTTGACTGGTTTTGTTGTTGAAGAAACACCCTGAGTGCTTACCTCATACCCAGTGGACGATTCAACACTCACTGTTGTTGACACAAGTGTACTGACTGGCACTGCAGTTGTCTTTGTTAGGGTTGTTGGTTGAGTGGATGTAACAATTGGTAGTGAAGTTTGTGTCACTGGGAGAGATGTGCTAGGGGATGTTGACGTTTCAGATGATGTAGCAGTTAACTCTTCTAAAGTGGTCGTGGCTGTAGTTGTTGGTAGGCTTGTTTGACCAGTTGTTACCACCTTTAGTGGCCTGGTGGTGGACAAAGGTGTGGGAGATGTGGTCAATTCATTCTCAGTTACAGTCTCAGTTGTTACTTCTCCAGTTGTTTGAGTAGCTGTAGATGATTTTGAAGTTGTGTAGATACTGCTTGGAGATGATGTCTCTGTAGGTGGCTGGACAGTGGTGCTTCCCTCCTCGACAAGGACAGTGGTGGATGGGATGGCTGGTGTAGTGGTTGAAAGAGTTGTTTCAGCTTTGAATGGTTTTGTTGTTGAAGAAACACCCTGAGTGCTAACCTCATACCCAGTGGATGATTCAACACTTACTGTTGTTGACACAAGTGTACTGACTGGCACAGCAGTTGTCTTTGTTAGCGTTGTTGGTTGAGTGGATGTAACGACTGGTGGTGAAGTTTGCGTAACTGGGAGAGATGTGCTTGGGGATGTCGATGTTTCAGATGAGGTAGCTGTTAACTCTTCTAAAGTGGTCGTGGCTGTAGTTGTTGGTAGGCTTGTTTGACCAGTTGTTACCACCTTTGGCAGCCTGGTGGTGGACATAGGTGTGGGAGATGTGGTCAATTCATTCTCAGTTACAGTCTCAGTTGTTGTTACTTCTCCAGTTGTTTGAGTAGCTGTGGATGATTTTAAAGTTGTGTAGACACTGCTTGGAGATGATGTTTCTGTAGGTGGCTGGACAGTGGTGCTTTCCTCCTCGACAAGGACAGTGGTGGATGGGATGGCTGGTGTAGTGGTTGAAAGAGTTGTTTCAGCTTTGACTGGTTTTGTTGTTGAAGAAACACCCTGAGTGCTTACCTCATACCCAGTGGATGATTCAACACTCACTGTTGTTGACACAAGTGTACTGACTGGCACTGCAGTTGTCTTTGTTAGGGTTGTTGGTTGAGTGGATGTAACAATTGGTAGTGAAGTTTGTGTCACTGGGAGAGATGTGCTAGGGGATGTTGACGTTTCAGATGATGTAGCAGTTAACTCTTCTAAAGTGGTCGTGGCTGTAGTTGTTGGTAGGCTTGTTTGACCAGTTGTTACCACCTTTAGTGGCCTGGTGGTGGACAAAGGTGTGGGAGATGTGGTCAATTCATTCTCAGTTACAGTCTCAGTTGTTACTTCTCCAGTTGTTTGAGTAGCTGTAGATGATTTTGAAGTTGTGTAGATACTGCTTGGAGATGATGTCTCTGTAGGTGGCTGGACAGTGGTGCTTCCTCCTCGACAAGGACAGTGGTGGATGGGATGGCTGGTGTAGTGGTTGAAAGAGTTGTTTCAGCTTTGAATGGTTTTGTTGTTGAAGAAACACCCTGAGTGCTAACCTCATACCCAGTGGATGATTCAACACTCACTGTTGTTGACACAAGTGTACTGACTGGCACAGCAGTTGTCTTTGTTAGCGTTGTTGGTTGAGTGGATGTAACGACTGGTGGTGAAGTTTGCGTAACTGGGAGAGATGTGCTTGGGGATGTCGATGTTTCAGATGAGGTAGCAGTTAACTCTTCTAAAGTGGTTGTGGCTGTAGTTGTTGGTAGGCTTGTTTGAACAGTTGTTACAACCTTTGGCGGCCTGGTGGTGGACAAAGGTGTGGGAGATGTGGTCAATTCGTTCTCAGTTACAGTCTCAGTTGTTGTTTCTTCTCCAGTTGTCTGAGTAGCTGTAGATGATTTTGAAGTTGTGTAGATACTGCTTGGAGATGATGACTCTGTAGGTGGCTGGGCAGTGGTGCTTCCCTCCTCGACAAGGACAGTGGTGGATAGGATGGCTGGTGTAGTGGTTGAAAGAGTTGTTTCAGCTTTGACAGGTTTTGCTGTTGAAAAAAGACCCTGAGTGCTAACGTCATATCCAGTGGACGATTCAATGCTCACTGTAGTTGACACAAGTGTACTGACTGGCACAGCAGTTGTCTTTGTTAGTGTTGTTGGTTGAGTGGATGTAACGCCTGGTAGTGAAGTTTGTGTCACTGGGAGAGATGTGCTGGTGGATGGCAACATTTCAGATGATGTAGCTGTTAACTCTTCTAAAGTGGTCGTGGCTGTAGTTGTTGGTAGGCTTGTTTGACCAGTTGTTACCACCTTTGGCAGCCTGGTGGTGGACATAGGTGTGGGAGATGTGGTCAATTCATTCTCAGTTACAGTCTCAGTTGTTGTTACTTCTCCAGTTGTTTGAGTAGCTGTGGATGATTTTAAAGTTGTGTAGACACTGCTTGGAGATGATGTTTCTGTAGGTGGCTGGACAGTGGTGCTTTCCTCCTCGACAAGGACAGTGGTGGATGGGATGGCTGGTGTAGTGGTTGAAAGAGTTGTTTCAGCTTTGACTGGTTTTGTTGTTGAAGAAACACCCTGAGTGCTTACCTCATACCCAGTGGACGATTCAACACTCACTGTTGTTGACACAAGTGTACTGACTGGCACTGCAGTTGTCTTTGTTAGGGTTGTTGGTTGAGTGGATGTAACAATTGGTAGTGAAGTTTGTGTCACTGGGAGAGATGTGCTAGGGGATGTTGACGTTTCAGATGATGTAGCAGTTAACTCTTCTAAAGTGGTCGTGGCTGTAGTTGTTGGTAGGCTTGTTTGACCAGTTGTTACCACCTTTAGTGGCCTGGTGGTGGACAAATGTGTGGGAGATGTGGTCAATTCATTCTCAGTTACAGTCTCAGTTGTTACTTCTCCAGTTGTTTGAGTAGCTGTAGATGATTTTGAAGTTGTGTAGATACTGCTTGGAGATGATGTCTCTGTAGGTGGCTGGACAGTGGTGCTTCCCTCCTCGACAAGGACAGTGGTGGATGGGATGGCTGGTGTAGTGGTTGAAAGAGTTGTTTCAGCTTTGAATGGTTTTGTTGTTGAAGAAACACCCTGAGTGCTAACCTCATACCCAGTGGATGATTCAACACTCACTGTTGTTGACACAAGTGTACTGACTGGCACGGCAGTTGTCTTTGTTAGCGTTGTTGGTTGAGTGGATGTAACGACTGGTGGTGAAGTTTGTGTAACTGGGAGAGATGTGCTAGGGGATGTCGACGTTTCAGATGAGGTAGCAGTTAACTCTTCTAAAGTGGTTGTGGCTGTAGTTGTTGGTAGGCTTGTTTGACCAGTTGTTACCACCTTTGGCGGCCTGGTGGTGGACAAAGGTGTGGGAGATGTGGTCAATTCATTCTCAGTTACAGTCTCAGTTGTTGTTACTTCTCCAGTTGTTTGAGTAGCTGTAGATGATTTTGAAGTTGTGTAGACACTGCTTGGAGATGATGTTTCTGTAGGTGGCTGGACAGTGGTGCTTCCCTCCTCGACAAGGACAGTGGTGGATGGGATGGCTGGTGTAGTGGTTGAAAGAGTTGTTTCAGCTTTGACAGGTTTTGTTGTTGAAGAAACACCCTGAGTGCTAACCTCATACCCAGTGGACGATTCAACACTCACTGTTGTTGCTGTGACTGGCACAGCAGTTGTCTTTGTTAGCGTTGTTGGTTGCATGTATGTAACAACTGGTAGTGAGGTTTGTGTAGTTGGCAGGGATGTGCTTGTAGATGTTGATGTTTCAGATAACGGAAGTAAATTCATACTCAGTGGTGTGATCTCCAAAGTCGTCTGAAGTGTGGACACAGATTGTGATTCTGTGGAAAGTGTTGTCCACACTTTACCAGTTACTGTAGGAAGTGTTTTAGTAATGGGTGCAATTGAGGTTTTTGATGTCACTGTACTTTGTGTCTCTATGGAACTTTCAGTGACTGTTGTTCTCTTTGCTGTCGTTGATAAGGACAGTGTTGATGTTTGATCTGATGACGTTGAAGGCTTTGAAGTTACATATATCAGTTGTTCAGTTGAATGTTTAATTTCTGCAGTAGAAGCAGTTAAAATGACTTCAGTTGTTTTTCCACTTGTCAATTGTTCTGGCTTGTTGGATGTAGACGATTGTCTACCAGTGGACGATTCAGACACTCACTGTTGTTGACACAAGTGTACTGACTGGCACAGCAGTTGTCTTTGTTACCGTTGTTGGTTGAGTGGATGTTACGACTGGTAGTGAAGTTTGTGTCACTGGGAGAGATGTGATAGGGGATGTCGACGTTTCAGATGATGTAGCTGTTAACTCTTCTAAAGTGGTTGTGGCTGTAGTTGTTGGTAGGCTTGTTTGACTAGTTGTTACCACCTTTGGCGGCCTGGTGGTGGACAAAGTTGTGGGAGATGTGGTCAATTCATTCTCAGTTACAGTCTCAGTTGTTGTTACTTCTCCAGTTGTTTGAGTAGCTGTAGATGATTTTGAAGTTGTGTAGACACTGCTTGGAGATGATGTCTCTGTAGGTGGCTGGACAGTGGTGCTTCCTTCCTCGACAAGGACAGTGGTGGAAAGGATGGCTGGTGTGGTGGTTGAAAGAGTTGTTTCAGCTTTCACTGGTTTTGTTGTTGAAGAAACACCCTGAGTGCTAACCTCATACCCAGTGGATGATTCAACACTCACTGTTGTTGACACAAGTGTACTGACTGGCACAGATGTTGTCTTTGTTAGCGTTGTTGGTTGAGTGGATGTAATGACTGGTAGTGAAGTTTGTGTCACTGGGAGAGATGTGCTAGGGGATGTCGACATTTCAGATGATGTAGCTGTTAACTCTTCTAAAGTGGTCGTGGCTGTAGTTGTTGGTAGGCTTGTTTGACCAGTGGTTACCACCTTTGGCGGCCTGGTGGTGGACAAATGTGTGGGAGATGTGGTCAGTTCGTTCTCAGTTACAGTCTCAGTTGTTGTTACTTCTCCAGTTGTTTGAGTAGCTGTAGATGATTTTGAAGTTGTATAGACACTGCTTGGAGATGATGTCTCTGTAGGTGGCTGGACAGTGGTGCTTCCCTCCTCGACAAGGACAGTGGTGGAAGGGATGGCTGGTGTGGTGGTTGAAAGAGTTGTTTCAGCTTTCACTGGTTTTGTTGTTGAAGAAACACCCTGAGTGCTAACCTCATACCCAGTGGACGATTCAACACTCACTGTTGTTGACACAAGTGTACTGACTGGCACAGCAGTTGTCTTTGTTAGCGTTGTTGGTTGAGTGGATGTAACGACTGGTAGTGAAGTTTGTGTAATTGGGAGAGATGTGCTTGGGGATGTCGACGTTTCAGATGATGTAGCTGTTAACTCTTCTAAAGTGGTTGTGGCTGTAGTTGTTGGTAGGCTTGTTTGACCAGTTGTTACCACCTTTGGCGGCCTGGTTGTGGACAAAGGTGTGGGAGATGTGGTCAATTCGTTCTCAGTTACAGTCTCAGTTGTTGTTACTTCTCCAGTTGTTTGAGTAGCTGTAGATGATTTTAAAGTTGTGTAGACAGTGCTTGGAGATGATGTTTCTGTAAGTGGCTGGACAGTGGTGCTTCCCTCCTCAACAAGGACAGTGGTGGATGGGATGGCTGGTGTAGTGGTTGAAAGTGTTGTTTCAGCTTTGATTGGTTTTGTTGTTGAAGAAACACCCTGAGTGCTAACCTCATACCCAGTGGATGATTCAACACTCACTGTTGTTGACACAAGTGTACTGACTGGCACAGATGTTGTCTTTGTTAGCGTTGTTGGTTGAGTGGATGTAACGACTGGTAGTGAAGTTTGTGTCTCTGGGAGAGATGTGCTAGGGGATGTCGAACGTTTCAGATGATGTAGCTGTTAATTCTTCTAAAGTGGTCGTGGCTGTAGTTGTTGGTAGGCTTGTTTGACCAGTGGTTACCACCTTTGACGGCCTGGTGGTGGACAAATGTGTGGGAGATGTGGTCAATTCGTTCTCAGTTACAGTCTCAGTTGTTGTTACTTCTCCAGTTGTTTGAGTAGCTGTAGATGATTTTGAAGTTGTGTAGACACTGCTTGGAGATGATGTCTCTGTAGGTGGCTGGACAGTGGTGCTTCCCTCCTCGACAAGGACAGTGGTGGAAGGGATGGCTGGTGTGGTGGTTGAAAGAGTTGTTTCAGCTTTCACTGGTTTTGTTGTTGAAGAAACACCCTGAGTGCTAACCTCATACCCAGTGGATAATTCAACACTCACTGTTGTTGACACAAGTGTACTGACTGGCACAGCAGTTGTCTTTGTTAGCGTTGTTGGTTGAGTTGATGTAACGACTGGTAGTGAAGTTTGTGTCTCTGGGAGTGATGTGCTAGGGGATGTGGACGTTTCAGATGATGTAGCTGTTAACTCTTCTAAAGTGGTTGTGGCTGTAGTTGTTGGTAGGCTTGTTTGACCAGTGGTTACCACCTTTGGTGGCCTTGTGGTGGACAAATGTGTGGGAGATGTGGTCAATTCATTCTCAGTTACAGTCTCAGTTGTTGTTACTTCTCCAGTTGTTTGAGTAGCTGTAGATGATTTTGAAGTTGTATAGACACTGCTTGGAGATGATGTCTCTGTAGGTGGCTGGACAGTGGTGCTTCCCTCCTCGACAAGGACAGTGGTGGAAGGGATGGCTGGTGTGGTGGTTGAAAGAGTTGTTTCAGCTTTCACTGGTTTTGTTGTTGAAGAAACACCCTGAGTGCTAACCTCATACCCAGTGGATGATTCAACACTCACTGTTGTTGACACAAGTGTACTGACTGGCACAGCAGTTGTCTTTGTTTGCGTTGTTGGTTGAGTGGATGTAACGACTGGTAGTGAAGTTTGTGTCACTGGGAGAGATGTGCTAGGGGATGTCGACGTTTCAGATGATGTAGCTGTTAACTCTTCTAAAGCGGTCGTGGCTGTAGTTGTTGGTAGGCTTGTTTGACCAGTGGTTACCACCTTTGGCGGCCTGGTGGTGGACAAATGTGTGGGAGATGTGGTCAATTCGTTCTCAGTTACAGTCTCAGTTGTTGTTACTTCTCCAGTTGTTTGAGTAGCTGTAGATGATTTTGAAGTTGTATAGACACTGCTTGGAGATGATGTCTCTGTAGGTGGCTGGACAGTGGTGCTTCCCTCCTCGACAAGGACAGTGGTGGAAGGGATGGCTGGTGTGGTGGTTGAAAGAGTTGTTTCAGCTTTCACTGGTTTTGTTGTTGAAGAAACACCCTGAGTGCTAACCTCATACCCAGTGGACGATTCAACACTCACTGTTGTTGGCACAAGTGTACTGACTGGCACAGCAGTTGTCTTTGTTAACGTTGTTGGTTGAATGGATGTAATGACTGGTAGTGAAGTTTGTGTCACTGGGAGAGAAGTGCTCAGGGGATGTCGACGTTTCAGATGATGTAGCTGTTAACTCTTCCAAAGTGGTCGTTGCTGTAGTTGTTGGTAGGCTTGTTTGACCAGTTGTTACCACCTTTGGCGGCCTGGTGGTGGACAAAGGTGTGGGAGATGTGGTCAATTCGTTCTCAGTTACAGTCTCAGTTGTTGTTACTTCTCCAGTTGTTTGAGTAGCTGTAGATGATCTTAAAGTTGTGTAGACAGTGATTGGAGATGATGTTTCTGTAAGTGGCTGGACAGTGGTGCTTTCCTCCTCAACAAGGACAGTGGTGGATGGGATGGCTGGTGTAGTGTTTGAAAGTGTTGTTTCAGCTTTCACTGGTTTTGTTGTTGAAGAAACACCCTGAGTGCTAACCTCATACCCAGTGGATGATTCAACACTCACTGTTGTTGACACAAGTGTACTGACTGGCACAGCAGTTGTCTTTGTTTGCGTTGTTGGTTGAGTGGATGTAACGACTGGTAGTGAAGTTTTCGTCACTGGGAGAGATGTGCTAGGGGATGTCGACGTTTCAGATGATGTAGCTGTTAACTCTTCTAAAGCGGTCGTGGCTGTAGTTGTTGGTAGGCTTGTTTGACCAGTGGTTACCACCTTTGGCGGCCTGGTGGTGGACAAATGTGTGGGAGATGTGGTCAATTCGTTCTCAGTTACAGTCTCAGTTGTTGTTACTTCTCCAGTTGTTTGAGTAGCTGTAGATGATTTTGAAGTTGTGTAGACACTGCTTGGAGATGATGTTTCTGTAAGTGGCTGGACAGTGGTGCTTTCCTCCTCAACAAGGACAGTGGTGGATGGGATGGCTGGTGTAGTGGTTGAAAGTGTTGTTTCAGCTTTGACTGGTTTTGTTGTTGAAGAAACACCCTGAGTGCTAACCTCATACCCAGTGGATAATTCAACACTCACTGTTGTTGACACAAGTGTACTGACTGGCACAGCAGTTGTCTTTGTTAGCGTTGTTGGTTGAGTTGATGTAACGACTGGTAGTGAAGTTTGTGTCTCTGGGAGAGATGTGCTAGGGGATGTCGACGTTTCAGATGATGTAGCTGTTAACTCTTCTAAAGTGGTTGTGGCTGTAGTTGTTGGTAGGCTTGTTTGACCAGTTGTTACCACCTTTGGCGGCCTGGTTGTGGACAAAGGTGTGGGAGATGTGGTCAATTCGTTCTCAGTTACAGTCTCAGTTGTTGTTACTTCTCCAGTTGTTTGAGTAGCTGTAGATGATTTTAAAGTTGTGTAGACAGTGCTTGGAGATGATGTTTCTGTAAGTGGCTGGACAGTGGTGCTTCCCTCCTCAACAAGGACAGTGGTGGATGGGATGGCTGGTGTAGTGGTTGAAAGTGTTGTTTCAGCTTTGATTGGTTTTGTTGTTGAAGAAACACCCTGAGTGCTAACCTCATACCCAGTGGATGATTCAACACTCACTGTTGTTGACACAAGTGTACTGACTGGCACAGATGTTGTCTTTGTTAGCGTTGTTGGTTGAGTGGATGTAACGACTGGTAGTGAAGTTTGTGTCTCTGGGAGAGATGTGCTAGGGGATGTCGACGTTTCAGATGATGTAGCTGTTAATTCTTCTAAAGTGGTCGTGGCTGTAGTTGTTGGTAGGCTTGTTTGACCAGTGGTTACCACCTTTGACGGCCTGGTGGTGGACAAATGTGTGGGAGATGTGGTCAATTCGTTCTCAGTTACAGTCTCAGTTGTTGTTACTTCTCCAGTTGTTTGAGTAGCTGTAGATGATTTTGAAGTTGTGTAGACACTGCTTGGAGATGATGTCTCTGTAGGTGGCTGGACAGTGGTGCTTCCCTCCTCGACAAGGACAGTGGTGGAAGGGATGGCTGGTGTGGTGGTTGAAAGAGTTGTTTCAGCTTTCACTGGTTTTGTTGTTGAAGAAACACCCTGAGTGCTAACCTCATACCCAGTGGATAATTCAACACTCACTGTTGTTGACACAAGTGTACTGACTGGCACAGCAGTTGTCTTTGTTAGCGTTGTTGGTTGAGTTGATGTAACGACTGGTAGTGAAGTTTGTGTCTCTGGGAGTGATGTGCTAGGGGATGTGGACGTTTCAGATGATGTAGCTGTTAACTCTTCTAAAGTGGTTGTGGCTGTAGTTGTTGGTAGGCTTGTTTGACCAGTGGTTACCACCTTTGGTGGCCTTGTGGTGGACAAATGTGTGGGAGATGTGGTCAATTCATTCTCAGTTACAGTCTCAGTTGTTGTTACTTCTCCAGTTGTTTGAGTAGCTGTAGATGATTTTGAAGTTGTATAGACACTGCTTGGAGATGATGTCTCTGTAGGTGGCTGGACAGTGGTGCTTCCCTCCTCGACAAGGACAGTGGTGGAAGGGATGGCTGGTGTGGTGGTTGAAAGAGTTGTTTCAGCTTTCACTGGTTTTGTTGTTGAAGAAACACCCTGAGTGCTAACCTCATACCCAGTGGACGATTCAACACTCACTGTTGTTGGCACAAGTGTACTGACTGGCACAGCAGTTGTCTTTGTTAACGTTGTTGGTTGAATGGATGTAATGACTGGTAGTGAAGTTTGTGTCACTGGGAGAGAAGTGCTCAGGGGATGTCGACGTTTCAGATGATGTAGCTGTTAACTCTTCCAAAGTGGTCGTTGCTGTAGTTGTTGGTAGGCTTGTTTGACCAGTTGTTACCACCTTTGGCGGCCTGGTGGTGGACAAAGGTGTGGGAGATGTGGTCAATTCGTTCTCAGTTACAGTCTCAGTTGTTGTTACTTCTCCAGTTGTTTGAGTAGCTGTAGATGATCTTAAAGTTGTGTAGACAGTGATTGGAGATGATGTTTCTGTAAGTGGCTGGACAGTGGTGCTTTCCTCCTCAACAAGGACAGTGGTGGATGGGATGGCTGGTGTAGTGATTGAAAGTGTTGTTTCAGCTTTCACTGGTTTTGTTGTTGAAGAAACACCCTGAGTGCTAACCTCATACCCAGTGGATGATTCAACACTCACTGTTGTTGACACAAGTGTACTGACTGGCACAGCAGTTGTCTTTGTTTGCGTTGTTGGTTGAGTGGATGTAACGACTGGTAGTGAAGTTTTCGTCACTGGGAGAGATGTGCTAGGGGATGTCGACATTTCAGATGATGTAGCTGTTAACTCTTCTAAAGCGGTCGTGGCTGTAGTTGTTGGTAGGCTTGTTTGACCAGTGGTTACCACCTTTGGCGGCCTGGTGGTGGACAAATGTGTGGGAGATGTGGTCAATTCGTTCTCAGTTACAGTCTCAGTTGTTGTTACTTCTCCAGTTGTTTGAGTAGCTGTAGATGATTTTGAAGTTGTGTAGACACTGCTTGGAGATGATGTTTCTGTAAGTGGCTGGACAGTGGTGCTTTCCTCCTCAACAAGGACAGTGGTGGATGGGATGGCTGGTGTAGTGGTTGAAAGTGTTGTTTCAGCTTTGACTGGTTTTGTTGTTGAAGAAACACCCTGAGTGCTAACCTCATACCCAGTGGATAATTCAACACTCACTGTTGTTGACACAAGTGTACTGACTGGCACAGCAGTTGTCTTTGTTAGCGTTGTTGGTTGAGTTGATGTAACGACTGGTAGTGAAGTTTGTGTCTCTGGGAGAGATGTGCTAGGGGATGTCGACGTTTCAGATGATGTAGCTGTTAACTCTTCTAAAGTGGTCGTGGCTGTAGTTGTTGGTAGGCTTGTTTGACCAGTGGTTACCACCTTTGGCGGCCTGGTGGTGGACAAATGTGTGGGAGATGTGGTCAATTCATTCTCAGTTACAGTCTCAGTTGTTGTTACTTCTCCAGTTGTTTGAGTAGCTGTAGATGATTTTGAAGTTGTATAGACACTGCTTCGAGATGATGTCTCTGTAGGTGACTGGACAGTGGTGCTTCCCTCCTCGACAAGGACAGTGGTGGAAGGGATGGCTGGTGTGGTGGTTGAAAGAGTTGTTTCAGCTTTCACTGGTTTTGTTGTTGAAGAAACACCCTGAGTGCTAACCTCATACCCAGTGGACGATTCAACACTCACTGTTGTTGGCACAAGTGTACTGACTGGCACAGCAGTTGTCTTTGTTAACGTTGTTGGTTGAATGGATGTAACGACTTGTAGTGAAGTTTGTGTCACTGGGAGAGATGTGCTAGGGGATGTCGACGTTTCAGATGATGTAGCTGTTAACTCTTCCAAAGTGGTCATTGCTGTAGTTGTTGGTAGGCTTGTTTGACCAGTTGTTACCACCTTTGGCGGTCTGGTGGTGGACAAAGGTGTGGGAGATGTGGTCAATTCGTTTTCAGTTACAGTCTCAGTTGTTGTTACTTCTCCAGTTGTTTGAGTAGCTGTAGATGATTTTGAAGTTGTGTAGACACTGCTTGGAGATGATGTTTCTGTAGGTGGCTGGACAGTGGTGCTTCCCTTCTCGACAAAGACAGTGGTGGAAGGGATGGTTGCTGTGGTGGTTGAAAGAGTTGTTTCAGCTTTCACTGGTTTTGTTGTTGAAGAAACACCCTGAGTGCTAACCTCATACACAGTGGACGATTCAACACTCCCTGTTGTTGCTGTGACTGGCACAGCAGTTGTCTTTGTTAGCGTTGTTGGTTGCATGGATGTAACAACTGGTAGTGAGGTTTGTGTAATTGGGAGGGATGTTGATGTTTCAGATAAGGAAGTAAATTCATACTCAGTGGTTTGATCTCCAGTCGTCTGAAGTGTGGACACAGATTGTGATTCTGTGGAAAGAGTTGTCCACACTTTACCAGTGACTGTTGGAAGTGTTTTTGTAATAGGTGCAATTGAGGTTTTTGATGTTACTGTACTTTCAGTGACCGTTGTTAACTTTGCTGTCGTTGAGGACAGTGTTGATGTTTGATCTGATGACGTTGAAGGCTTTGAAGTTACATATACCAATTGTTCAGTTGAATGTTTAATTTCTGCAGTGGAAGCAGTAAAAATAACTTCAGTTGTTGGTCCACTTGTAAGTTGTTCTGGCTTGTTGGATGTAGATAAAACCTCAGAGAGTTGTGGTTGTTTCTTTTTCAGTTTTCGGTGAAGTGTATTCTGTGGTTATCAAATAAATAAGTTATTAAATGTAAGATGAATGTAAAATAAGCATTCAATGAGAAAAATCTTAAAGTAAATAAGATTAATAGCAAATTATTTTGTGTTGTAAAATACATGTTCAGTGTTTGAATAATTTAAAAATATATTTTTTTTCAGTTCCATTTTCTGGAGAATTTGTGATCATTTGTATTTGAATGAAAATAATCAATGTTTACTACTACAAATCCTCCCAGGATAACTAATGCTTAATAAGCTTTTATTTCCAATGCATGAACCCTAAATATTCTAGCAATATATGAGGAAAAACAGTCTACTACAGAATTAACAAGGTACCTGGGGTGCTGAAGACAAAAACTGTTGTCGGGGTTGGTGTTAATTTCTGTGTTGTGGTCAGGGGGGATGTGACTGTTGGGACAGCAGTCGTTTCACAAGGTATCAAAGTCCTCTCAATAGTTCCATTGACTGAACATCTGCCTGTGATACATCCTCCCAGTCCATCGGTTGTGTGATAAATTATATCTCCAAAGTAGTATTCTACATTGTTGTATTGACATGTACATGCTGTAAATGAAGAAAAAGTATGAAAAAAAATGATGTAATGAAAGTACATTCTGCTTTCAACTAAACTAAACCAATCTTCAAACTAAACTATAAATGAAATGGCAAAATGCTTACCATTTACATCAAAGTCACAGATAACACCAGTTGATGAACAATAACTGCATGAAAAAAAGCACACATAGGAAATTTAAAAGCTTTTAGTGACCAATATGAAACTTGGATACGAGTAGAAAATACACACACCATGACTGACAGTTTTCTGTGGTTGGCACCTGCTGGCCAATTTGATAGTGTAACATTTCAACAAAGCAGCCACATTCTTCCTGTGTCACACACTTCATGTTATCCTCATCAAAAACAGGTTGCTCCGGAGGACATTTAGGATAGCATCCTAAAAAAGGTTCAAAGGGAAAAATATAAATATAGCTAAAAAAAAAATAAAATAAAAAACATCCATCCTGATAAGGCAATGTTAAGTTAAAATTAAGAATAGATTTCAGTTAATTAAATGTTGTGACAAACTGATATGATTTGTTATGATTCTGATATTTTAATGATACATTTACATGAATACTTGACAAAAATGACTTGATTTGTTTTTTAAGCTCAAGCAAAATTATCTCTAGCGTTTCTATCTACAGTAGTAAATGTACACTGATTATTATTCATTGTTTAAAAATATGAATTTGATAGAATACAAAATAAGTGTGATGTGACAAAATTATTTCAATGTTTCTTCCAAATTCAAGTATTCATAGTTGTTTTCTCAATAACATGCAAATGATATAAGTCACGAGTTCTCACCTTCAAGTGCTGGTATCTGACTAGAGCAATTTCCAGAAGGGTTTCTGCATGTCTGCATACAAGGAGCTCCACAAGGTTTGTAATGCCACTCACATTCACCAGGGGGATTGTAATAATCACAGAACAATGCTGCAACGAAAAGGCAAACCTTAAACTTGTTTTAGGCTTTTGTGGTGCACAGTTTTTAGTCATTTCTTTACAGCATATCTGATGACAATGCGATCAGTGACTCACGGCATGTTTTAGGTGTTCTCCAGGCAACACAGGCTCCAGCCTCGTTACAGGCTTGTGCATAGGCTGTTACAGCCGTACAGAAAACATTCATAATCTCCACCACTATCACAGGCACATGCGTCTCTCACACAAGCATCATAAAAAGGAGAGGGGTCCACCTTTAAAGCAATATTCATAAAAATGTGGCTAGTAAATAAGATAGATTTTTCAGACATAATATACCTAACATATGGATATTCAAGTTCCCTGAATAGCTTGTTGAAAGTACCTGTGAATGACATGTTGAGAAGACATTGCTAGTAATGATGCTGCACTGCCTCTGTGCCCAGGCCTCTCTATACGGATTATGGACACATGGTTCTTGGATGAGAGTTGCATCTGGACAACTAGAGAGCTTCCAGCTGTTAGCAAAATCCAGGGCTTCGACAGCAATTGCTTGACTGCGTGTAGTGAAGTCATTGTTTGCGTTCCCATCATAGTTTCCACATAGACCACACACACGCCCCTGTCAATATGAACAGAACACTTTTAAATATGACTCTATATATATATATATATATATATATATATATATATATATATATATATATATATATATATATATATATATATAATATTTAATAAATAGACTTGGCAAAGAGTGAGGTGATAGTCCTGCCACATTACTCACATTAAACTCTGGATTCAGTTTGATGTGTATTGTTGTTTTTCTGTCCCAAATGAGCATCAGACCATTGGTGGCCTCAATCACCAAGTAAAGCCCCATAGTGCGCATCTGGTAGGGAATCTCCTCTCCTGCATCTCTGTGAACAACTTGGTAGGATCCATCTGTCAATCTAAGCTCATTGCTCTGAAATATAAATGACAAATGCAATGGTAATTCTGTACTAATTTAAGGTTTGACATGCCTGCTTTGGTAAATGCCAAGAGTTAACTCACTCCAAGAAAAAGCTTGATAGCCTTGGAACAAGTGGTGCCAGTGGATCCGCAGGGGATATTTTCAGTAATGACTCTAAAAGTGCCACTGGTGCCATTGCAGAAGTCCTAGGCATAACAGGAACATTTAGATTAAGTTATAAAGTAAAATAAAATCTTCAGGCCTCATAAGAAAGTGTAAGGTTAATACCTGAACAAGGCTGTATTCACAGTTTCCACTAAAGACGTATCTTTTCTCATCAAAGGTTCTATAATGACCATCTCCATAAATGCTGCATGTCCCACTGCACTGGTTTGTGGTGCAAATCCATCGTCTATTCTTACAAACACTACACAAAGTAATGTAAGTGCATTATAAACAAGCATTGAAAATATACAAAAAAATTAATAATCTCACAGTTGTATTTACCATGTATTGCAATCAGTCTTAATGCTTTCCCCAGGTTGGTAGGCAACTCCATTATGGATGCAAGGACAGAGGTCTTCAGCAATGCATCCACCTTTCCCATCTGACACCAGCCCAGATGGACACACACAGCCAGACACACACTCTGTGCTGATCTGCAGTAATGCATATGCAATATTTCACAACAAATTATTACTGCAGAAAGGAATAATTCCCCCTTATATTACAATTTATTGGTTATTTACTTACCCAATGCCATTCTAAACCCATATGCTGTTTTGTTTTTTTCTCAGTAGAACACAAAGGGAGAGAGTTTATAGTGTCTTCACACTGCTCTTTTCTGTACAGTCTTTCATTTTCCATTCTGCAAATTAGAGCTGGTACTACTTTTGTGGTGCAATTCTGGTGTTTTATCATCCCTCCACTATTGCAGAAGTACAGTGCACTATGACCATGTCATGCCACTTATATTTCTTGTTTTGTGTTACACAGAAACAGAAAAACTAGCATACTGGTTTAGAATAACATAAGCATGACCTACACCTTTCTAAGCGTTCATGTAACTCACACAGGCCATGTCTAATGTTTCGCAGCTCTTCTGACACTCTGTTCCCTTGGAATCAGGGCTAGCGCTGGAGCAGTTGAAAAACATCATTGGCTCTTTGCATTCTTAAAGTAAAGATTCAAAGAATTGATTAGACAATGTATTCACTTAAAGGTATAAGTGTAGATGATGTCAAATAAAATCACTGAGAAAATAAATCTCAGAAAGTTCTAAAACAATTTAAATATAGCTTCTCTCTCCACACACACACACAGACACACCTTGCCCAGTTGATCCACCAGTGCAGCTCAGTTTCCCTTGTTCGCAAATACTGAAATTGAAATATTAAGTTAAATATTATTAAATCACATTTGGGACAGTAATCTACAAGGGGTTTTCAAAGTGAAGTCCATGGACCCCTAGTATCCCCTTGGTTAAGATTATTGTAACATTTAAAAGAGAAAAGGAAGACTTGCAAAAAAGATTGTGAAATGCTCTATACAAATTTAGTTTGGCCTGAATACAGTGATGATACTAAAATCAATTCTTTATTTTTCTCAGAATCTTAACCTAATATTATCTAAAATGACCATTTTTATCAAGCTTGTGTATTTAAGTTCAGTAATTTCACGGCAATTAATAGGTAATCTTCATTGCCATTTAAGTGAAATTACTGAACTTAAATAAACAAGCTTGATAAAAATGGTCATTTTAGAAGAAAATTTAAAATGGCACTTAGAGGCTTTTGCATCTGAACTCTTCATATCCAGGTGGTTAGATTTTCATAAGAGTGCCTGGGTTTTTTGGGGTGGACTTGACATAAAATATACAAAATACAAAATATACCCTGATCAACAGAAATGTAACCAACTCCATGTCCATACCATGATCCTCCATCTTTGGAGATGGAGATCCCAGCAGGAATAATTTTGCCTGAATCATAGCATGAGCAGCTGGCAGATGCAACACAGTCACCATTCTCGTTCATGTATGTTCCTTCTGCACAGCCACAGCCATCTACTGGCACAAAGTCAATGGCGCAGGTGTTGTCTGATTGGCTGAGGGATCGGCAAGTGCGGCCACAGCTGGTCATTTGATAGGAGTAGACCGTGGTGGCGGGGCAAGTTAGGGTGTACTTTTCTGAGAAGAAGGAGAGGGCATTTATTTGAGTTAAACTACAATCCACTTAATACAACATATGGGAGCAAAAACATTTATTTGAGCTCCCATCTCACATATTGTTTTTAACCAGCATGACTTTTTAAGTAAAATCTCAAAACAGCTTGTCAAGCTATGAAACATCAATATCAAAATATAAAATATTCTCAAGCCTTTCTGAGAAGAAAGCAACTCACTGCAGGCAACATCTCTCCAGCCATCAAGAGCAATCCCTCTTGCAGCACATGCATGTACGTATGAAGACAATGCAGCACACATACAGTCCTCACTCTTCTCACAGTTGCAGCTGTCATATATACAATTCTAAAAAGTATGGAAAAGTTAGATTCAGCTTGAAAATAAAAAATATAGATTATTATATCTTATAACATATGTTATACATCATATAAATTTCACTTACTGCTTTGTAGACTTCCGGGCTGATTTCAGAGTGGCAGGGGGCAAACACTGATGAAGGATCTGACAGCAGGGAGCACCAGTGCTGTGCATATTTCTCTGTGTTTTTTTAGAAAAATGATCAGTTCTTGATGACATTCCAGAGTTACAAATACAAAGTGTTGTAGAAATCACATGACAACAGTAAAGGTAAATTCATACCATTTTCAGTGCTAAGACTGCAAGGATTCTCAAAGTTTCTTTTAACGTCAAGGCAACTTGCTCTTGTTTTCCAGGTGTTGGCAAAGTCCAAAGCTGTTCCTTCCCTGAGTCCGCCAATGGTTGTAAAGTCATCAGCCTCAATGTTGTTGAAATTTCCACAAAGACCTATGGATTGATTAATTAAATAAATTAATCTAGGATATACAATCAAATAAATTGAAAACATGTTAATATTCCCAAAGAAAAAAAGCCATCACATAAAGTAAAATATGCTTCTTTTGTGTGCTTTAGTAGGTATGAGAGGGTTAACGCTAAGAGGTCTGCAAAAATAAATACCACATGTTTCTCCTTGGTACGCTGAATTGACTGTGATGTAAAGTTGCATCAACGGTTCGAGCTGGATCTCCAGACGAAGCCCAATCAAATGGGCCTGAATGATAATGTAGAATGAGGAGGGCTTGAAAATGCTCACATCAGCTGAAAATCAAATAAAAATACAAATTTAGAATTACAGACATTGGTGTGTGTTTAATATAAGGCAAGACATCATAATAATTTAGTTCTTTCTATAACCATGGTACACATAACCATATATTTTATCTTTTCATGATCAGTCTTTTAAAAAAAATGTAATGTGTGCCAACACCATTTGAAATCAGATCACTGTGAATGCTCTTCTATATTCATAAAATTAATATATCATAAAATAAATTTTGATATATCAATGTTGTGCAAAATTTCACCTTTTTAAATTATGTTGTAAACTGGTTGTACAAACAGACCCAAAAAACGGTCCCCACACACTGTTTTAGGTAATCTCCACTTGTTGTGGAGTCCTAAACTACTGTGAATATTATCAAGTGCACTCATTCCATACAACATGTACAGACTAGCCACTAACTAGAGAATATGCACTGTGAGCATCGCGCCAAATGTATTCCAGCATCTTATGTTTGTTAAGGTTTAGGTGGCTGGTCGCGCCCATAAGATACCGACACGGCACTCATCATTGTCCTCATTCGCACAAAGTTTTTTATTCATACAGTGAACTATATTATTGGAGTAATGTGAAAACTGACTGAGGGTATAATAGTCGGTTTTAGATAGCCTACAGCTGTTGTTTATTTGTTTATCCGCTCTGATAAGATGTCAAATATACGTGGTTTACCGGTGCACACATTCATGCACGCAAAGAAGCAGAGCCGAAGCACAACCAAAGCAATCTTCTTCCGCAAGACACACGTTTCAATTATTTTTTTTAACCGCTGGAGGGACAAAAGTTAGCTTTAATATCATTTAGCTTTGTGATAGCTCTATTATGATAACAAAAATTGATTTAGTATACCAACTGAAAGTTTAAATAGGCTAAATTGTATTTGTGTGCTTATTAATTAATTAATTAATTAATTAATAACCCCTAGTAATAATTAATAATAAGCCTACCTGTAAAAAGTGGCAGCTGGGCAATTATTCTGTTGACCTCAATATTTCCACTTGAATCCACTTTAAACACCTGTGTACAAAAAAGAGTTTCTGTTCAGAAATGGTTCAGAAAGACTATATATTATTTATAATATAGATAAACATTATCTGTTTTTTTCATCCCCAATAATTTTTAGTACTTACAGTATTTCCATTTGACAATGCCAAAGTTATTGCCTTCAAACAGGTTTCAGTTTCAGTCACGCCACATTTCACCAGGTCTCCTTGAATTGTGAATTCTGTTCCTGTGCATTGCTTTCAAAAAGAAAGAAAAATGGACCAGTTAATTAATATAGGCTAACCTAAAGAAATATTAAGATTAAATTACCGACCATTTAAATTACATTCACATTTATTTCCATAAATAATTATCTTAAAAACGTCCATAGAACTGTTAACATATTTAATAATAAAATCAGAAACATTTTTAAGATAGGGTTTTGTTTGTGTGGGTTCACAATTTGTTTATCCTTTATACAGACATTATCTATTTCTCTGTATTGTTAACATAGATCTAGACAGCAATGGTTAACTTCAATAAATATCCAATTATTTTCTTAAACTACATGCAAATGTAATCCCTGTTTCCACCACACAACAATTTGCACCATTTGGATGTTATCTTTCATATCATGTCCATCATTCAATAGCCACAATTATCACTAATATCTGCCTCATAACATATTTTAATGGCTTTCTTAAAGCTCTTTAGTTAATAAGCAGAAACTGCTATAAAGGTAACTGCCTTCAAACACATACTTTGGATAGGACGTAAGTGCAGTCTCCATGAAAGGTGTAGGCTTTTCCATCATAAGTGGTAATATGGGATCCACCTTCTACTGAACATGCACGTGGACAATCCTTTTGGTTACAATTCCACTGCCCCTGTTCACAGGTACTAAATGGGAAATAATAATGTTATTCAATTACATTACATTACATTTAGTCAATGTAAATGATACCTTTTAAAACACTCAGGCCTGGTTTCACAGGAAGTTAGTTCAATTTGAACATTTAAACATGCCTTTAAAAAATAAAAGCTGGTGTGCATCCTGAGACAAAACAATGGTACTGACATATTTTAAGATATGTATTTTAAAATTAAGATTTTAGACTGGGACTATCGGTAACGCTTCCTTTTACAGTCCAGTTACCCATGTAAATACTATGTACTTATCTTAGTAACTACAATTACTGGGTAATAACTAGTACTAACCCTGAACCTACCCTAAACCTACCCCTGTTCCATGTACTTACCTTATATTAGCCAGTACTTTCTAGGTAAGTACACTGTAATTACACTGTAAGTACTGTACTGTAAAAGGAAGCGTTACCAGACTTTCTTAAAGGAGAAATCTGGCGAACAATGAACCTTTGGTCTAAAAAAAACATTGGTACCTAGTCGAT
>JAQIUQ010002735.1:0-19721 GCA_030378365.1 Hybognathus amarus | reverse complement strand
GTTAACTTATTGTTAGTCAGGAGCTATTTTTTCTAGCGGAAGGCAAGGCTTTTTAGTGATTTTACTTCATGAAAGCTGCACTAATACATTTTTTTGTGTGGTAATCATTTTATAAAAGCGATAAAGGATATATCGAAGCAAGTGCTGTATCGTGAATGAAGGGGTCACTCGCGATCAATGCCGAACAACGCCCTTCAGCCGTTACTTATTCACGATTCTTATTGCTTACATATAATATGTTCGCTGTGAAGAACAGGCTGATAATATGTTAATGACTGATTCATTTTTGTTATTGTTTGTTTATTTAAGTTTTGTCAATTTAAATAAAACATGAAAATAATATAGCCTAGAGTATTGAATGAAAATTGAAGGAGCATTAGAGATGTTGCCTTGCCAAAAACAAACTTAATAAAATGAGTTGAAGTTGGTAACTCACTGCAATTATATATATATATATATATATATATATATATATATATATATATATATATATACATGCATATATATATAATGCATACAAGTAAACTGTAATATAAACAAATCTCGAAAATGAGATTATTTAGACGTACAAAAGTAACTAATAAAAATGACAAAAGCACATAACGAAATTACTAAAAAATTAAAGTATAAAAAGAAAGAAAGATATAAACATGAATAAATAATAGGATAATTGACAGAAAATTTTATATTCAGAGGATATTTTTAGAATAGTTAATAAAGACTGACACACTTTAGAATAACACACACTGAAATTCTTCCATTCTGCCAAAGCCAGACTTCAGTCTTCAAAATGTCGGCTCTTTTTGGAGACAGTATTGTGTCATGTCAAATGAAAAAGAGCTGCAGAAATATTCATTAAAAATGAAAAACTGATTAACTGAACAGCAAAGAGCAACTTCTCTCGTGTTCCAGAGCAACATTGGCAAAAAAGACAAGAGATCACATTCTTGAGACTCAACATGAAATGATAATTCTGAAATCAACTTTCAAGAGCAAAGTGTCTGCTATCCACATTAAGTGACTCATAACTATAGTCTGGTTTATGTATGTTTTATTTTTCTTATTGAAAGCAATGCTAATACTAAAAAGAAACGTAATCGAGACACTTTAATAATAAAAAAAGTCCATTTCCTGTGTTTTGTCAGTTTGCTTTTTCTCCCATGTGCCTTCACTGCCAATATAATGCTGACATTGTCCACAGTCCAGTGCAATGATAATAGGTTTAGTATTCAGAGGCTTTATGTGTCACTCAACATGACAGACCATGTTTCTTCCATATTCAGACATCCCTCCATGTTCCCCATCCGTAGGAGCTGCTTGGGCAGAATGCATGTGTTTTAAAGGGTTAAATCCTTCATGAGTTCACAGAAGATCTGCAGGTGCCAACAACATGTGATCAAATGATCTGTGAGTCTGTGAATGTTTACTAAACCAAGCATCACTAGACTCCTCATATTTCACAATCCATACATAAATGTATTTACACTGTCAATTGCAGTACAGATCCTTGTTGTGTGTGAGTGTGTGTTCATGTAAAAGTGTGTGTGCTGTAAATTAGCTGTGAAGTGTGATTTTCGGACACTAGTGAGATTTGTTCTAACAAACGGGTAAATCCCACAAGTGTTACGAATCACGTGTGTTCCTGAAGTGACACCTTCTATCCATTCTCTCTTTGGTTCAGTTCAATTGTTATCACACTGAGATTCCTGCAACCAGTTTTTCATGTCAACATACAGATTAATTGGTATTTAGTAGATTTTGCGTATGGTGGTTTTTTGACTCCTTGAGACAGTTACTGCCTAAGACTGATCTGGTTGGTTGGTGAGTGAAAAGAGCCCAACATCTCTATGATATTCTGGTCTGTAATGGCCCAAATCCCTCCTTCAGTGTAAATCTATGAACATTTTCTTCTTGCCTGTTTTATCATCCATACGAGAAAACCTCAAGACTGGTCTCTCAGAAATGTAACCGCACACCTGTCCTCCTATAAGGTATCATTGATGCTCGCAGAAACGCTTATAGAACAAGTTAGAAGTCAGAGTTTTAAGCAAAGAATAGGCTGAACACTTCTCATTGTGATCATGACAAGTCTCCAGTACTCGAGAGTTCCCTTGTCAAATGTTATAAACTGGTATGCTGAAATCTGAGGTCTTTCACTACCAGAGGAATTGGCTTCACATCGTTCCTTTAACTGGTGGAAGTACCCCCTGTTTGGCTCCACAGGAACTGGGAAAGATCTGCCAGCCATAGCAGAGCCCGCTCTAACGGAGAGCCTTGGCACTTCCTATTAGCCCCATTGTGTATCATCTTGGTTGCAGACCTCCAGATAGAATTCCACTGGAGGCTGATCGCGGGCTGAGAGCAGAAATGAATGGGAATGCTCTACTGGGCTAAACGGCGTGAAAGTGCTCCTCTTTCATCTGGCTTGTCGTTGAATTAACATATATTTTATTTTTGATTCTGCAAGTTCAATACAACCCTGTATCACACGAAATACGTTCTGAGGAAACTATTTTGCAAATCGCAATTACGTTACATGCCAACATATAAGCAGTGCTATTACGTTGGTCCTTAACGTAATATGTATCATTGTTAATACGTAGGTAACAATACGTAATCTTCAAAGATATAAAACGTACGTTTTATACGTTTGGATAGATGCTAAAACGTATAATATGGACGTATTTGCAACATTTAAACGTAACATTATTACGTTTTTACAGCTAAAAAACGTTGAATATTTACGTTTTCATGTCATAACGATATACTTTCACTTTTAAAGATAAATATAACAAGACCCCTTAATCCTACTCCCAAAACCTAAACATTCATTTTATACAGAATATAAAAAGGATGAAACGTAATGGACAGAGATGTTTTAGCATTGAAATATATTTTGAGCCACTAATCCTACTCCTATCCCTAAACCTAACCATTCTAAAAACTACGTTAGGCTAACACAATTGTGAAGAATAAAAACATATAACAGACAGACAAGTATACATTTCACAATAATTTATTTATTGAGAAAATGTCAAAACCAGTAAACGTTAAAGCAGCGCTCAGTAAGACTGGGAACTTCTTTGCGGTTTTCTCGCAGGTTTCTCTCTCGAGCTCCCCCTACAGTTTCGGAGTATATATATATGAGAAAACTGTCGTAAACTCGTTGTCAACTCCCCACCCCTCCCTCCCATCTCGTTCAGGCCATGTGCATTTGTTTTTCGAGAAGCCGCGAACAAACGGAGCCATGCCCACTGAGGTGTGTATGATTCTCAGAACAATATTATACAAATGTTGAGATAGTATTTTTATAGTGTTAGGAAACGTAATCATTAACATTATGGTGAAAAACAATATTATAAGAAATATTTCCGCTATTTATTTATTTTTGGTTTAGCCTACAGCTACTTAGATTATGCATTATCAAAATAAATGTTACGTTACATTCTTCTATCATTTTTCTGGTGATCCGAGTTGTCCATCAAAACGAAGTCATTTCTCATTTACTTATCGTTCTGCTTGTGTATATGTGGGTAAATAAATATAAAATTTGCATAATTAGCTAGCAGCTCTTGTGTCGGTTTATTCATTATATGTCAAGCCAGCTCAGTAACATGATATAACGTTACTAATTCTGAGGCTGACGACAAGGTAAACTAATGCATAATTTGTAGAATTTCATATCGATTTATAGGCGATCTGAGTAACACAAATAAAACCTGATAGAGGAACGGACAAAACACTACAGAAAACAAGCAAGTTTGTTTGCTAATGAAAATGCTAATAGCTAAGTTACAGTCTCTAGCGTACTAATAAGCCGGTAACAGACAGCAACCATAATAAAAAACAAACAAACAGACAATAGCAAACATCCCAAGGTCACAATTACAAGAAATACAAACATTAAACACATTTTATTAGAAAGATACTTAAAAGTGCAACAGCAAGAAGGCCAGATCAGCATCGGTTTTGCAGGCTTCGCTTTCTTTCAGTTCTCTCCATTCTGAAAAAGCCGGTCCAATATTCACTCTAGTCTGACTTCTCGCTCGGTCAGTCTCCCGTTTTCTCTTTCTTTGTTCCTCTGACAAAGACTTCCTAGCTTTCTTCTTCTCTTTACATCAGCCATCACGAAAACTTGAAGAATTCTATATCTAGCGTTTTCTTACAGCTAGCCGGCTCCTGGATAGATGGGGGTGTGTACGCATGCGTGTGCGCGTATAGTGCCGTAAAGCATTTCGTTACCTCGCGAGACCTGAGATCACACGATACTTCCTAACACTGAGGCCGGCGCCCGCCGGCTCAATGTTGCAAGGGTGGTTTTGCGGCTCACAGGCACCAGGGGGTTGCAGACGACCACCATTCAACACGAAATCAGTGATATAAACATTACAATGACTCCAAAGCTGTTCGGTTAAGGTAAAAAAGTTACTTAGTTCTGCTTAACATTACCAAAAGACGTTCACATGATGATGCGTTGCAGTCACAGTCCTCTGGCAGTGTTATAGTAGTTGTGTATGAGTTACAGATCAGAATTAAAGTTATTGACGTTAATTCATGAAAATGTTAATCTGATTTCGGTTCGCTCTCTGAAGGCGTGCGCTCTTCTCCATTTCAAATGAATGTACTACACCGACTGAAACACGGCATGTCGCAATCTGTGACGAAGCAGGTGAGAGCCAATGAGCGTTTAATATCACTGCCGTAAAACATGTCGTAACGCTTCTTGAAGGCGCATTTTTCGAATTTGAATTCATCACCAGCGCGGATTTGACGTTTGCGGTCGCTGCTGAGAAATGAAGACGAAGATCACTGGATAAAAGGCTGAATTTGGATCTGTTTCTTGCAAACAACGTATGGATTCTAGGATTTGGTTTACCTCAAGCTAATAAAATTTCTGTCTTTTGTGAATGTATCAGTATGTTGTGTTTTATTGGAGAAAATGCTTTTTGTGTAAATATATTTATGAGTAACGTTGGCCTATATATTAATAAATGCGAAAAAAAAACTTAATTGATAAGACAGTTGAATGCAATAGAGTCAAAACTTTAATGCCACGATTATGCATAAATAGTAAAGAAATCTGCTTTGGATGTATTATGTTCAGGACAAACGTAATAGCACTGCAATAGTATTAGGTTAAGGACCAACGTAATAGCACTGCTTATATGTTGGCATGTAACGTAATTGCGATTTGCAAAATAGTTTCCTCAGAACGTATTTCGTGTGATACATGGTTGGTTCAATATAGATTATAGGCCAAAAGTCGAATGAACGAGTACTTATGTCCTTTTGATTTCTTACAGGTTAGGCCGCAGTTGGCCTGAACACGCTCAGCATTCTGCTATTGTGTGACATCATCACATTTTTGAACTGATTTTTAGAACAGATAAGTGAACTTAAAATGGCAATTTTCAGCTGATCTTAGCCCTCCTTGAATGCAACTTTCAAATTACTTGACAAAAAATTACAAGTTGATTTCTGGGGTGAAACCCCATTTACTCCCATTCATTCTGCACTCGACCCTTGAGACCCCGCATGGACAAAGACGTGTTACTGCAGCCAGTCCAGAACCCGGAAGTAACCAGCCAGTGCCAATTCTCTTCAATTAGACATTCTCTGGTTATAGGAACAGCTTTTTATTAGCCAATAAAGCTAATCTAGCTAAATTAGCTCCTACTTAATATTTTACATATATGAACATGGAAAAGGTCTTGGTTACGGATGTAACCCTCGTTACCTGAGTAGGGAACAGAGACATTCGGTCGAATGACGACGAATGGGGGTTTCGCTATTCCATTCGCGCCATCCGACGGAACTCGGAGTAACAACGAAAAGGAACAACAAGATATAAACGGAAAGCTAATGTTCACACTACCCATTTTCGAAAGCCCCTATTATTCAGGTAAAGCCATAAATATGTTGACTGTTTTACTAACAAGCTGAATTGTTCCGCCATAAACTGATCAGAGTGCTCTTCTTGTACTACGGCGTAACTATACTCTTCAAAAGAAAGGTTCTTAAAGGGGTTGGAACCATCAGTGCCAATAAGGACCTTTAGTTTTAAGTGTGTGAACTTTTATTTTGAGTGTACCACACTCTAAAAAAAGGTTCTTCAGTGGTTCTTTGCGGTGGTCATGGTGCTATAAAGCACCATACCATTTAAAGAACCTGTTAAGCCCAGTTCTTCAGTGGTTTGTCAGTGGTGGTTAACATGCTCTTATAGTTCTACATAGCACCATATGACAAAGATAAGTTAAAGTGGTTCCCCTATGATTACTAGCCAATGAACCACTTTTAGTGCTATTTAGCACCATTTTTTTAGAGTGCATAGTTTAATGCTTTGTTGGAAAAATGAACTAATAAACTCTTAGCTAGTCACGACTGTTTCCTGAAACCACAGTAACTTTGGGTACGTTCGCACGAACAACGATATACTAAAAGCGTAAAAGCATTCTCCGCCTTCAGACAACAACATTGTCAAAATGATCACACCGATCATTGAAAACAACTAAAAAGGCTGTTTTTCATGCCAGGCCAGTAGTTGACAGTCACTGTTTAAAGAAGAACTAGTGGGCCTATAGACTGAGCATGTACAGTAATACCAACGCATTCTCATCCTAAGGCATCATACGACGCTTTTGCCAATGCGTAGAAATCCAACGCACATGGCACCCTTTAGCATCAATATAACACGCTTCGGTTATGGGTAGGTTTAGGTCTGGGGTAGGGTTAGACCACTAGGAGGCGCCTTCTGGCCCATATATATCTGTGTCATATATTGACGGTAAAGGGTGCCATGTGAGTTGGATGTCTACGCATTGGCAAAAGCATCAGTATATGACGCCTTGGGATGCGAATGGGCTGGTAATACGCATTATGTGTTTTTGAGATCATAATGGTATCGTTTTCAAAAATGTGCACTTTTAAAGCCGTTTTCAGAAGTTTGTATGTAAATTATCAGCCAAAACGCATTAAAAAGTTTTCCGAATTTAGTGTAAACGGCCTCTCATTCCCACATCCATCAATCCAATCACATCGGTTCAACAAACAGAAACAAATAACTATTGTTAGTGACGTTGTCATGCAGGAGGTGGAGAACAACTGCTGTTAATTCATCGGTTCAACATATAATCCATGGTATTTAAGTCTTGATCGTAATATTTTATGAATGAGCAGGGCAGCGTTTCTCAAGCGTTGAAAGCCACCAATGGACTCTACCGATCAACTTAGCTCCAAAGCTTTTGAGAATCGCAGCCCAGGGTAGATACGCCATGCACACTTTTGATAAAAGCCACTCAAAACACACAACTTTGTGATGCTGTTTGCGAATGTTTGATGAAACCATAGTTTCGGGAAACACTGAATCGTTGAATAACGATGGAACTTGCAACCAGCTGGCTAACAGTGCATTTGGGGAATGCACCGTTTCCACATACTCGTATGTTTCTGGCCTAATACTTTGTTTAAACCACCAACCCCAGTAGGAGCAAGAGAGATGCTTGCTTTAGCAAAGCCACCAACGATCCTGTCATTTGAATATTAAAACATTACAATCACTAATCACCGCAGACTGCCACACCAGTCCAGCCCTTTCAAAGAACCCGACACAATACGACATCCACCTCTATAGACACTGAACATGCATTGTAATGTAAAACATGCCGGGGAGGAAAAAGGCAATTATTATTTTAAGAGAATGATTACAATCTGAAATGAAAGGACCTCGGTGGTCTGTTATTTCTACGAGGGGAAGATTAATCTTTTCCAATCTGTGGACAGGATAATCAGGACTGTCCCTCACACCTGTGTGTGTGTGTGCGTGTGTGGCCATGATGGAGAGAGTAGAGTAATTAATGACTCTCACCCCACGGCTGACAGTAATGGATTGGCTGCTATCAGTGCTGGCCATCCGTTCGTGGGAAATATTCTTGGCGGCCACTTTGATGGGATCGAGCGAGTCTTCATGAAATAGAGTTTTCAAGTGGAGTTATCTCGAATGCGACTGGTCGTAAGGGCTCCTCGGGGCAGGTTATGTTGGTCAGAGAGGTCTTAACAGCTAATTTCATCTAGAAATGCATTTGCGCTTGTATGTTACAGTTCCTTTTTATATAGGTTCGATACAAGTTGAGCTCTATGTAAAGCATATGTGACATGCTGTCGTTTACCACAGTGAATCATTTCAGCTCAACCCTCAATTTGTAAAATTGCTCTTAAAGGAACACTCTGACTTTTTTGGACTTAAGCTTATTCACCGTATCCCCAGAGTTAGATAAGTCCATACATGCCTTTTTCATCTCCGTGCGTGCTGTAACTCTGTCTGACGCACCCACCGCTGAGCCTAGCTTAGCACAAAGACTGGATGTAAATGGATACAGATAGCATACTAATCCCAATAAGAGACAAAATAACACAAACATTTTACATGATGTGATTTGTATAGTCACAGAGTGTACAAAAAACAAGATCATATGAGACACAGCTATCTTTTAAAGGTGCCCTAGAATGTGAAATTGAATTTATGTAGGCATAGTTAAATAACAAGAGTTCAGTACATGGACATGACATACAGTGAGTCTCAAACACCATTGTTTTCTCCTTCTTACTTAAATCTCGTTTTTGAAAAACACCCCTGAAAAACAGGCGAATAACCACATAATACCGACTATTACGCAACAGTTGGGATCATTGATGTGTACGACCCCTAACATTTGCATATGCCAGCCCATGTTCAGTGACAGACGAGACGGAGCTGCGCAGCCGAAGCATGGCAGTTGATCAGTGTTCGGATGTACACATGAATACAAAAGTATATTTTAGTTCCTTCGTCCAAGCCTCTGAAGAAACAATGGATTAATTTTATTTTCCCTGGAAATTTTCAAACATTTCACCGACGACTGTTTCCTCAACTTGCCAAGAGCTGGCCTCGGATCAAGCTGATGTGTTGTTGTTTAAGTTCAGACAGGTAATCTTTCACTTTAAAATCATTCAATGCTGTTTATGCATCAGTAAGTCAGGCCAGTGATTAAATATCAACTTCACATCGTTTCTTTTAGTACGATGAAAAAAAAATATTTCAATTGTGAATTATATACAGAAAGAAAGCGATCAAAGAACAATCACAGCACGAGTTTATCTGGACACTTGCCAAACTCGTTATGAATTCAATGACGCACGTTACACTGCACAACAAAGCTCTTGCTGTATGTACATGATCGTGTCTGCATTAGTGAAAGCAGAGAAGGCAGAAACTGCATTACAATGATAAGATCCTCATCCTCACGATCAACAGACTGTCCTTTGCTTGCTCAATGCTCATCACAGCAACACTTTATGTGATGTGAATCGATCTAAATACTTCAAAAACATCTCACGATTCGTTAACCTCGATAGCTGCAATAGAAAAAAACTATAATAGCTGTAGTAAAATTATTCGAGAGAGTTTCACATGTAATACATAGCTATTTCATATGCAAGCATGTCAGCCAATCACAGCAGAGGCCGGTTACACACAGCAGACACGCCCCTTCAATCAGGGTGTTCAAAGCAGAGGCTAAAATCAGGCTAGGAAAAAAGCCTTTTATTTCTATATTATGACTATTTTTGATCTAAAAACATACTAACATTATAAGGGCAACATTATAAAATAATTTAAAAAACCATTCTAGGGCACCTTTAACCGTATAAATATTGGGAACTATATTCTCAGAAGGCGAAGCACTGCTACTTTGGTGGAGTTTACATAGTTTTTTCTTCAGTATAAGCCAATCACATAATGTTTGGTTATTACGTGTTTTTCGCCAGCTCAGTTGCCTCAAACTTCCACTGTAAACACATGTATGAGGCGAAAACGAAACCATCGAGCGAAATACCGGAGTGATACCTGAAAATGTTTGTGTTATTTTGTCTCTTATTGAGCTTAGTATGCTAGCTGTATCCATTTACATCCAGTATTTGTTTTCAAGTGGAGTTATCTCGAATGCGACTGGTCGTAAGGGCTCCTCGGGGCAGGTTATGTTGGTCAGAGAGGTCTTAACAGCTAATTTCATCTAGAAATGCATTTGCGCTTGTATGTTACAGTTCCTTTTTATATAGGTTCGATACAAGTTGAGCTCTATGTAAAGCATATGTGACATGCTGTCGTTTACCACAGTGAATCATTTCAGCTCAACCCTCAATTTGTAAAATTGCTCTTAAAGGAACACTCTGACTTTTTTGGACTTAAGCTTATTCACCGTATCCCCCAGAGTTAGATAAGTCCATACATGCCTTTTTCATCTCCGTGCGTGCTGTAACTCTGTCTGACGCACCCACCGCTGAGCCTAGCTTAGCACAAAGACTGGATGTAAATGGATACAGATAGCATACTAATCCCAATAAGAGACAAAATAACACAAACATTTTACATGATGTGATTTGTATAGTCACAGAGTGTACAAAAAACAAGATCATATGAGACACAGCTATCTTTTAAAGGTGCCCTAGAATGTGAAATTGAATTTATGTAGGCATAGTTAAATAACAAGAGTTCAGTACATGGACATGACATACAGTGAGTCTCAAACACCATTGTTTTCTCCTTCTTACTTAAATCTCGTTTTTGAAAAACACCCCTGAAAAACAGGCGAATAACCACATAATACCGACTATTACGCAACAGTCGGGATCATTGATGTGTACGACCCCTAACATTTGCATAAGCCAGCCCATGTTCAGTGACAGACGAGACGGAGCTGCGCAGCCGAAGCATGGCAGTTGATCAGTGTTCGGATGTACACATGAATACAAAAGTATATTTTAGTTCCTTCGTCCAAGCCTCTGAAGAAACAATGGATTAATTTTATTTTCCCTGGAAATTTTCAAACATTTCACCGACGACTGTTTCCTCAACTTGCCAAGAGCTGGCCTCGGATCGAGCTGATGTGTTGTTGTTTAAGTTCAGACAGGTAATCTTTCACTTTAAAATCATTCAATGCTGTTTATGCATCAGTAAGTCAGGCCAGTGATTAAATATCAACTTCACATCGTTTCTTTTAGTACGATGAAAAAAAAAATATTTCAATTGTGAATTATATACAGAAAGAAAGCGATCAAAGAACAATCACAGCACGAGTTTATCTGGACACTTGCCAAACTCGTTATGAATTCAATGACGCACGTTACACTGCACAACAAAGCTCTTGCTGTATGTACATGATCGTGTCTGCATTAGTGAAAGCAGAGAAGGCAGAAACTGCATTACAATGATAAGATCCTCATCCTCGCGATCGACAGACTGTCCTTTGCTTGCTCAATGCTCATCACAGCAACACTTTATGTGATGTGAATCGATCTAAATACTTCAAAAACATCTCACGATTCGTTAACCTCGATAGCTGCAATAGAAAAAACCTATAATAGCTGTAGTAAAATTATTCGAGAGAGTTTCACATGTAATACATAGCTATTTCATATGCAAGCATGTCAGCCAATCACAGCAGAGGCCGGTTACACACAGCAGACACGCCCCTTCAATCAGGGTGTTCAAAGCAGAGGCTAAAATCAGGCTAGGAAAAAAGCCTTTTATTTCTATATTATGACTATTTTTGATCTAAAAACATACTAACATTATAAGGGCAACATTATAAAATAATTTAAAAAACCATTCTAGGGCACCTTTAACCGTATAAATATTGGGAACTATATTCTCAGAAGGCGAAGCACTGCTACTTTGGTGGAGTTTACATAGTTTTTTCTTCAGTATAAGCCAATCACATAATGTTTGGTTATTACGTGTTTTTCGCCAGCTCAGTTGCCTCAAACTTCCACTGTAAACACATGTATGAGGCGAAAACGAAACCATCGAGCGGAATATCCGGAGTGATACCTGAAAATGTTTGTGTTATTTTGTCTCTTATTGAGCTTAGTATGCTAGCTGTATCCATTTACATCCAGTATTTGTTTTCAAGTGGAGTTATCTCGAATGCGACTGGTCGTAAGGGCTCCTCGGGGCAGGTTATGTTGGTCAGAGAGGTCTTAACAGCTAATTTCATCTAGAAATGCATTTGCGCTTGTATGTTACAGTTCCTTTTTATATAGGTTCGATACAAGTTGAGCTCTATGTAAAGCATATGTGACATGCTGTCGTTTACCACAGTGAATCATTTCAGCTCAACCCTCAATTTGTAAAATTGCTCTTAAAGGAACACTCTGACTTTTTTGGACTTAAGCTTATTCACCGTATCCCCCAGAGTTAGATAAGTCCATACATGCCTTTTTCATCTCCGTGCGTGCTGTAACTCTGTCTGACGCACCCACCGCGTAGCCTAGCTTAGCACAAAGACTGGATGTAAATGGATACAGATAGCATACTAATCCCAATAAGAGACAAAATAACACAAACATTTTACATGATGTGATTTGTATAGTCACAGAGTGTACAAAAAACAAGATCATATGAGACACAGCTATCTTTTAAAGGTGCCCTAGAATGTGAAATTGAATTTATGTAGGCATAGTTAAATAACAAGAGTTCAGTACATGGACATGACATACAGTGAGTCTCAAACACCATTGTTTTCTCCTTCTTACTTAAATCTCGTTTTTGAAAAACACCCCTGAAAAACAGGCGAATAACCACATAATACCGACTATTACGCAACAGTTGGGATCATTGATGTGTACGACCCCTAACATTTGCATATGCCAGCCCATGTTCAGTGACAGACGAGACGGAGCTGCGCAGCCGAAGCATGGCAGTTGATCAGTGTTCGGATGTACACATGAATACAAAAGTATATTTTAGTTCCTTCGTCCAAGCCTCTGAAGAAACAATGGATTAATTTTATTTTCCCTGGAAATTTTCAAACATTTCACCGACGACTGTTTCCTCAACTTGCCAAGAGCTGGCCTCGGATCGAGCTGATGTGTTGTTGTTCAAGTTCAGACAGGTAATCTTTCACTTTAAAATCATTCAATGCTGTTTATGCATCAGTAAGTCAGGCCAGTGATTAAATATCAACTTCACATCGTTTCTTTTAGTACGATGAAAAAAAAAATATTTCAATTGTGAATTATATACAGAAAGAAAGCGATCAAAGAACAATCACAGCACGAGTTTATCTGGACACTTGCCAAACTCGTTATGAATTCAATGACGCACGTTACACTGCACAACAAAGCTCTTGCTGTATGTACATGATCGTGTCTGCATTAGTGAAAGCAGAGAAGGCAGAAACTGCATTACAATGATAAGATCCTCATCCTCGCGATCAACAGACTGTCCTTTGCTTGCTCAATGCTCATCACAGCAACACTTTATGTGATGTGAATCGATCTAAATACTTCAAAAACATCTCACGATTCGTTAACCTCGATAGCTGCAATAGAAAAAACCTATAATAGCTGTAGTAAAATTATTCAGAGAGTTTCACATGTAATACATAGCTATTTCATATGCAAGCATGTCAGCCAATCACAGCAGAGGCCGGTTACACACAGCAGACACGCCCCTTCAATCAGGGTGTTCAAAGCAGAGGCTAAAATCAGGCTAGGAAAAAAGCCTTTTATTTCTATATTATGACTATTTTTGATCTAAAAACATACTAACATTATAAGGGCAACATTATAAAATAATTTAAAAAACCATTCTAGGGCACCTTTAACCGTATAAATATTGGGAACTATATTTCTCAGAAGGCGAAGCACTGCTACTTTGGTGGAGGGATAACCGCGGCACCTGAGATGCACCATGTTAAGGAGCAGAGAGTTCATTCAGAGTTGGAGTAATAGAGTCAGCAATTACTAGATAGTAAAAGCATAGTTTACATAGTTTTTTCTTCAGTATAAGCCAATCACATAATGTTTGGTTATTACGTGTCTTTCGCCAGCTCAGTTGCCTCAAACTTCCACTGTAAACACATGTATGAGCGCGAAAACGGAAACCATCGAGATGAAATATCCGGAGTGATACCTGAAAATGTTTGTGTTATTTTGTCTCTTATTGAGCTTAGTATGCTAGCTGTATCCATTTACATCCAGTATTTGTGCTTAAGCTAGGCTAGCTGTGGGTACGTCAGACAGAGTTACAGCATGCACGGAGATGAAAAAGGCATGTATGGACTTATCTAACTCTGGGGGATACGGTGAATAAGCTAAAGTCCAAAAAAGTCAGAGTGTTCCTTTAAGGTTTTAAAAGGAGGTTTTGGCAGCAATGCCGTTGTTGCGTTCCACAAAGAACCTTACATTTAACCGTTCGTCAAAAACAGAAGCATTTAGAAAATTTTTATAATGAGCTTCATATGAAGACTTTTGTGGAATGGAAAGGTTCTTCATGGAACTATAAATGCCAAAACAAAAACTTAAATAAAAATATAAATAACTTTGCATTTACTGTAAAACCCTTTTACTGCAAGCATTGCATCAAGCTAAAAGTTAAAATACTCACTCACATATGTTAACATCAGACTAATGCGATAAAATCACTCTATTATAACAAACATTATATCATCTCTTGTCATGATCATGGAATTTTTTTACGTAATATGCACAAAATAAAGAAACAGACGTGGGTGAAGAGATGTAGTCCTATATTTGGAAATCATTTAGACAACAGGACAGCTAAAACATTCTTGAGTTGAACAATTAATGTAAGCATTTTAACCAAAAAGAAAAGCTTTCCATGTCTGCTTTTAAACACTCCTGCCATGCACCATAGACTTCCATTGTAAGGGTTGAGTCAAACTGCTTTTAGTGGCAATTGGATGCTACAGATGTTGTTGATGGAGCTCAAGTTTTATTGAACCTGGAATCATCCTTTGACTTATATTCAGTATATCTATTTCTTTAACATCTAACATATAATACCATCAACATGCAGACATCACGCACCACAAGGTTCGCTAAATCGATCATTAATGTTAAATTATGCTTGAAAACTCTCGAATTTTTCCATTTTACTCTGATACAGACTATACATCTCTTCTCAAACTCTCATAAACACATACACAGTGAGGAGGAAGTATTAGCATAAATACATTAGAATATGAATGACAGCGTGAGCGCTCAATAATGATTAATATTCATTCACGCTGCAGTCTTCAGATCAGGCTCACTACCCAACAATACCACAACTATTAATATTTAAATGCTGGTTTTATTTAACAGCGATCCTCTGCATGAGGGTGTTTATGGGCGTGATGCGAGAGATCTTGATAAGTTTCTCCTGAGAGCTGCACTTGAGCAGATACATTCAACCCGCCAGTGTCATCTGCCAAATCCAATTTAACACAAAGCGCTCTTATTTACAGAGAAGCCAAAGATAAACATACCTGTAATGACTTTTGTCCAAAACCATTATACTCATAAATTTAGCACCCAAACCTTTTTTTCTCGCTTTCTGACTTCTTTAAAATTCGTCTTTGTGAGTGTTTTAAAGCTTTGCCCTCAATTCAAAGGTCAAAGTGCATCACCAGTTGTGGCCTACTGGGATCTTTTTACCTAAAACACAGGGAAAATGTCAACGCCATATGATCAGAAGTCTAAGTACTAACATACAATCCCGATAGGAAGAATCTTCCAAAAACAATACCTTGTTTTTTTAATAGAATTGCATGAGGTCAGTGTAAAACACATATGGTGGACAAAGTAAGGAAATATGTAACACTTTATTTGAAGGGGTGTGCATAAGGCTGTCATGACACTGTCATAAACATGACATAACACCTGTCATGAACATGAAGGAGTCTTTATGAATGTTTATGACTGTTGGTCATTAAGTGTCATTCGGTAAATTATGACACTTTAAATGCAAAGTTTACATTGTTTAAAATGCTTTGTTATGACAACTTGACATTAACAAAGATACAAATTTCTTTGTCATGACAACGCTGACATTAACCAAGACAAAAATGTCTTATTATGACGACTTGACATTAACAAAGACAGAAATGTCTTTGTTATGACAATCCTGACATTAACCAAGAAATCATAATTAGTCCAACGTGTTCCACTTTACTTGAGGTAAAGGGATTATTAATGACACTGTTGTTAAAGCATTTGACAGTCTAATGACCCTTAATGACATCTTTATAACTAGTGCAATGTGTTCCACTTTACTTGAGGACAAGTCAAATATTCATGTCACAGTTATAATGGTTTCATGGACAACCAAAGTTAAAACCAACCATAACATATGATATGCGTAGATGTAATGTGTTATAACAAAGACATTTTAAAACAATGTCAACTTGTGCATTTAAAGTGTCATATTATTTACCGAATGACACTTAGTGACAACAGTCATAAACATTCATAAAGACTCCTTCATGTTCATGAACAGGTGTCATGTCATGTTTACTGACAGTGTCATATGTCAAGTCTGATGAACACACCCCTTCAAATAAAGTGTTAACCGAGATATGTTGATAATAGGTAAGAGATTGAAAAATATAAAGGGTATTTGTGACTTTTTATCTCAACAATTATGACTTTTTTTCTTATCAATTGCGACCTTCACTTCTCAAGATATAAATTCAGATTTGCGAAGATAGTAAATTCAGAATTGTGTGATATAAAGTTGCAATTGCGACGATATAAAGTCAGAATTCCAAGATACAAAGTTGCAATTGCATGTTATAAAGTCAGAATTGCGTGATATAAAGTTCGAATTACGTGTTATAAAGTCAGAATTGTGAGATAATAAACTATTCTGAGGGGGAAAAAAGTTAGTCTTTTTTCCCTTAGAATTGGCCTGATAAGTCCATGCGATTTATATCTCATAATTCTGAGAAAAAGATGTCAGAATTTCGACATATAAACTCGCAATTATGTGTTATAAAGTCAGAATTGCGACGATGTAAAGTCGCCCTTCTGACTTTATAACACTGCAATTCTGACATTATCTCTGCATTCTTCCTACTTGATATTCTCGCAAATTCTGACTTTATCTCTGCAATTCTGACTTTATATCAATTGTAAATTTCCCTACTTTATAACGCGCATTTGACTTTATATTTAGCAATTTTGACTTTATTCTTGCAATTCTGACTTTATATCACGCAATTCTGACTTTATGTCATGCATTTCTGACTTTATATCTCGCAATTCTGACTTTACGTCATGCATTTCTGACTTTATATCTCACACTTCTGACTTTATATCTACACATTTGATCTTATATTTCCCAATTCTGACTCTCATAACTCTGAATTGACACTTTGTCACGTAATTCTGACTTTATATCTCGCAATTCTGAGAAAAAAAGTAAGAAATTGTGAGATAAAAAGTCACAATTATTTTTTTTAATTCAGTGGCGGAAACAAGCTTCCATATTTAAGAGATATGGTACAGCCACTTATGACACGGTTTTTCACCACGTAAATAATTAGGAAAAAAGAGAGTGTACAAAATGGCTTGGATGCAAAATGGCAGCAGCTGCGTTTGTATGAGACAAGAGCAAGTCCTATGCCCCATGAGGCCTTGCATCAAAAGTGGGCACGTCTTCCGGTTCGTGAGTAAAACGAAGCGCAGCTTGACATACTTAACATCTCTTCATTCAACAGTTGAGAGTCATTCAAGTTATAGCGATCCAAACTATCGGTGTGGGAACACAACCTCAATTAAATTAAAAAGGTTGAAATAACAGTACCTTTACCCTCCGCAGTAGTTGGTTGGGAGTATTATAATAACATTATTAGTAATCAATACTCATCAAGGCATGGTGACAGACAGTTGTGTGAGCTGACAAACAATTAAAATAAAAAAATACACACTTAGTCATTGTGCTTTGGAGTTTATTCAAAATTATAAATGAATGTGCCACTTGAATACATTAACTGGCACACTTGGTATTCTGTCAACTCAGGCTTTGATCCTGATTTTAGGTGTAACATCAGTAGAGAACATCCAATTCACATGCTGATAGAGTTGATATAATGCACTAATGAACAAAGTAAGCTAAACTAATGTACAGCAGTAAAGACATAGCTTAAAACAGTCAAAAGTTTGCAAAAGTTGGCTGGTTTCGCACTTGTCCAGCTGGTCAAGATTTGTTGGTTCTAGTGGGGTTTTTGGCATTCGTTGGCTGATTTTGTCAGTTGTTATGTCACACTAATACGTTTTAGTTTGAACACATCTTTTTCTCTCCGCTTAGGCCTTTCGACAGCATTTTTAGCACTGGAAGATCAACTCCTTCAACACGGCCGGTTTAGCCCCGCCCACCAAATTCGCGCATTACACACATAGCTAAGTGAACATAGATGCCTACCTCGTGATGACAAACCGTTATCGAGCCACTGAGAAATACAGAATATTGTACAGTGCCTGGTTGTGGAAGAAGACAGTCGCTGCATAAGCTTCCTGTGGATTCCAATAGGACTGCATGGATAAACTTTATTTTTAATGACGTTCCAGCTGATGAGGGTAAAACATCGTGCATCTGTTCGCTTCATTTCACTGAGGATTGTTTTGTAAACAAGACTGGATTTGCAGACCGATTAAGAGCCGTCTATTGGATCTGACAGGAATTGTGCAACACACGGACTCTGGGTTCGAACATGTATGGGCTGAGATACGATTGCCATTTTACAACATTGGATGTTTTCCCCACGTGCACCGACGGGTGAGTAAAACTCATTATAATATGCAAAACTGTTCTCCACTCACAGAGTAGGCGATTACTTCCAAGTCTTCAGTGCGACACGCCCATAAAAACTGTTTTTCAGGTAGGCTCACAACTTGGGTACAAAAGTAGCCTGTTACTTATTCATTTTGATGTTTTTGAATGCAAAAACCAAGCGAACATCATAAGTTGACCTCAGACGACTATAATAAAATTTAAAAAGCCAGTTCCATGACCCCTTTAAAAAACGATGACATAAGTTTAGTCATGTGACATATAATGAACCTAGCCTAGGTTTCCCCATGCTGCCTTGCCGCAGTATCAATTTTATTCACGCTGCTAGGCAGCCTGGACGCCATGAACCAAACTTTCGCTGAGATAGGGAACCAATCACAGAACGGGGTGGGCAGTTTGTTTACACACCGAAGCAGTTTGTTTATATCTATGGACCCATCATGGCAGCGGACTGCGAAGTTACCTTTTGATACAGCCTTTGTGTATACATAAATCTCCTAAATCTCTGACCCACCGTCTTCTTCGCTCTTACATTCGTCATCTGGTATTATTGAACCGATTGGCTATGAGCTAAATACATGCACATTTGATAGACATTCTAGCACCCAATAATACGGCTCTGGGCATTCGCTAAACCATGCCTCAAATACGAGATGTGGTTTCCAGACCACGTCTCATTCTCAATGATGGCGTCAGCCAGGCTATAATGAACCCATAGATATTTATGTTTATACTAGTTTTGTGCCTATTACTGTATGTGTTATTCATTTTCAAACAGTTGCTAAATAACAGGAGGACTTTGCAAAGCTCTTTTCATATCACAGTCCTGCGGAGATGAGATAAAATTCATTCTGCATTTTACTTTTTTTTTCTCTGCATGAGACCTGAGAGCAGTTGCGTTTTAGACCTAGACTGCAATGGCCACCTGTAGACGCATCAGTAAATGCCTCACATATCTTGCAAAGTGAAAAATTATCATACCTGAAGAATTTGCCTGCACAACCGGCTGATAACTTAATTATGTTTTGTGATCTAATTGAGTCTTGTCATCTTCGTGAGCTTTTATGAGGCTTTAAGGATGTGCTTGTAAGGTGAATTTTGCGTTCAGTGT